>JAJPUD010001667.1:203758-294162 GCA_023553655.1 Myrmecobius fasciatus | reverse complement strand
TTTTTTTTTTTTTTTTTTTTGCTAAGGCAATTAGGGTTAAGTGACTTGCCCAGGGCCACACAGCTAGGAAGTATCTGAGATCAGATTTGAACTCGAATCCTCCTGACTTCAGGGCTGGCGCTCTATCCACTGCGGTAGCTGCCCCCTCAACATTATTTCTTGCAAAATATTGTGTTCCAATTTTTCCCCCTTCTCCCCATCCCTTTCTCGAGATGCCAAGTAATCAAATTTATGTTAAACATGGTAAAAATATATGTTAAATCCAATATATGTATACATATTTATACAATTATCTTGCTGCCCAAGAAAAATCAAATCAAAAAGGAAAAAAATTAAAAGAAATTGAAATGCAAGCAAACAACAACAAAAAGAGTGAAGGTACTATATTGTGATCCATGCTTATTTCTCACAGTGCTCTCTGGTGTAGATGGATCTCTTCATCACAAGATCATTGGAACTGGTCTGAATCATCGCACTGTTGAAAAGAGCTATGTCCATCAGAATTGATCATCAAATAATCTTGTGTGCATACTCTTTGACCTAACAGTACCACTTACTAGGCTTATAATCCAAAGAAAAGAAAGAAGAAAAGAACCCATACTGAGAAAAATATTCCATTTCATTTTTACTGACAAACTGAAAACAAAAGAGGTACATATCAGTTGAAGAATGGCTGAACAAATTATGTCATATTGATGTAAAGAAATAATATTTTTCTATAGAAAATGATGAAGTGGAAGATTTCACAGAAAACTAGGAAGATTTGTATAGATTAATATAGTCAGCAGAACTAGGAGGAAAATTTGTATAAGGTCAACAATTTTGATAGACTTAGGAACTCTGATCAATGCCCAAGGATCCATGATGAAGATGCTGCCTATTGCCTGACAGAGAAGTATATATCTTCATCTCAAGATGAAGAACTAAATTTTGAAATACAAATTGTGTGGGAATTTGTTTAGAATAACTATACTTATTTGTTACAAAAAGATTTTGATTGGTTTTTTCTTTTAATTGGACTGTTGCCAGGAGAATTAGCTATATAGAATAGGAAGAGAAAGAAAAAAGTATTTTTATTATCAAGCTTTGTATATGCAGATGAGACCATTCTAATGACAAAGTGTGTCATTAGAAGTATTTTTTAATGCAAAGAAGAGAATAGAAAGGCCAGAAACAATGATTAATGTGCAGGACAGCTGGGAAAAAAAGCTTTACTTATTATCCATTTTAAAAGAAAATTATATATATATATGTACATATATATATATATATATATATATATATATATATCATGGTATGTGTATAAAATATATGTTTTAAAAACTAGGTGATGAAACGAATGGGCAAAGTACTGGATGCAGAGTCAGGAAGATCTGAGTTCAAATTCAGTCTCAGACCCTTCTTACCTGATGTCACTTAAGCTCTGTTTTGTTTTGTTTTTCCATTTAAGTTTTTTATTTGCAAATTAAGCTTTATTTTGACTGAATTTTTTTCCTCTATAAAATAAGTATAACAATAGCATCTATCCACCCAGTATTGCTGTGAGGATAAAAAATATTAGTAAAGTGCTATGCAAACCTGAAAGCACTGTATAAAAATTAGCTATTATGACCTCTCTCTTCTACTGTTTATGGAAATGTTCATTTTATTTATTAAGTTCAGAATTTTTTTTTTAAGGGTAGAGGCTGGACTGGAAAGAGAGACTATGAGCCAAGTACTAAAAATCTTTGAGAAAGTAGATAGAATGACCTGGTAAACAGCTGCCACAAAGATCTGATAGATGTGTTCAGAAGGAACTTCAAAGGAGATGAGGCTGTGGAAACGATGCTGGCAGAGAACTAATCTAAAATCAGCCCAAGTGAGCAGGGAGTTTTCCTACTTGTGCACCATCCTGGGGTTGGAAGGCCCTTAGGAGCCATCTAGTCTGTCATCTGACAGATGAGGAAGTGGAGGCCTATATAAAAATGGCCTGTACACACCATCCATATAATAAATAGCTAGCATTTAAATCATGTTTTAAGATCTGAAAGGAGAAAACTGGGAAGACTTGTACAGATTGATGTAAAGTGGGCAGAACTAGGAAAAGTACAGAAAGTTTGATCTTCACAACAATCCCAGGGGGGTAGGTGATCCTTTTTTATACCCATTTTACAAATGAAAAAACTGAGGGTGAAATTGACGCTGAGGTGTTATGATTTACCAAAAGTCACACAGCTGCTAAGTATCTGAGGCAAGATTTGAAATGGGGGCTACCCAAGTTTCAAGTCCAACACTGGGTCAATTTTAGCCATCTATTAAAGAGCAAAGCTGGGATTTGGATCACACCGATTCTGATTCTCAATCCAGGGCTTTCTACCAAGACACACTGGTCCAGAATAATGATATGGATTTATATGAGCTTTAAGGCTTACCAAGGACTTTACCCGGGTTTTCACCATTGATCTTCACAAGATGCAGAGTGAAGAAGGCAAAAACCAGAATAATCAGTCACGTTGGACTCATAACAACATGCAGACTTTCTGCCCTCCCCTATCTCCTGAAGTCTCTCCAAGCTCACATTCATTGCTTTCCTGATAACATCCATCTCTTCCTCTGTCATCCTCTTTCCTTTTTGATTTCAATCTCTCCCAACATCAGGGTCTTTTCCAGTGAATCCTGTCTTCTCATTATGTGGCCAGACCATTGAAGCTTCGGCTTCATTTTTTGACCTTTTACTGAAGATCCTGAATTAGTTTAAGAAACTGACTTCATCTCCTTGCCTTTGGAGGGTTTCCCACAATTCTACTTTAGCATCACAATTAAAAAGTTTCAATTTTGTACCACTGAGCTTTCCTTATACTCCAATTCTCATGGACATACACTGCCACTGGAAAAATCCTAACTTTAATCATGTGGACCTTTGTGGGCAAGGTGACATCTCGGCTTTTTAGTTGCCATACTTTTCCTTCCAAGGGGCAAATATCTTTTAATTTCATGGCTATAGCTGCTATTTGTAGTGATCTCCAAGCCCAAGAATATAAAGTTTGACACTGCTTGCATTTTTCTCTATTTGCCAACAAGTCCCTTGTATAAATGGGACCAGTTATCAAGATCTTAGTTTTTTGTTTTTTTGTTTTTTTTTATGTTAAACTATAAACCAGCTTTTCCATTCTCCTCTTTCCTCTCTTCAAGAGCCTTCATGATTCCTCTTCACTTTTTGTCATTAGAATGGTATCATCTGCACATACAAAACAGTTGATATTTCTTCTAGCATGTTTAATTCTGGCTTTTGATTTATCCAGACTGGCATTTCACATGACATACTTTGCAAATAAGTTAAATAAGTAAAATAACAATATATACTCTTGTTGTACTCCTTTCCCAATCTTAAATCAACCAGTTGTTCCACCATTTGATTCTAATTTTGCTTCTTGACCTGTATATATAAGGTCCTCAGGAGACAAGTAAGATGACTGGGTTACTCCTACCTCTTGGAGGACATCACATTATGTATTAATCTACACAATCAAAGGCCTCGGTAGCAGAAATAGATGTTTTCTGGGATTCCCTTGCTATCACCATAATCCAGCAAAGGTAAACAACTTGGTCTCTAGTTCTTCTGCCTCTCTGAAAACCAGCTTGCACTTTGGGTAATTCTTGGTTCACATATGGCTAAAACCTAGCTTGCAGAATCTTAAGGATAATCTTGCTGGTATGTGAAATAAGCACAACAGTTGGATAACTGAATATTCTAAACCATATACACAGATTACAACTATCTGAAAATAACAGCAATAATAATACTTAATAAATATAGCACTTAATATATGCCAGGCTGTGCTAAGCTAATTACCATCTCATTTGATCCTCTCAACAACCCTGGAAGATAAAGTGCCATTATTATCCCCATTATTATCCCATATTATCAGATGTGGAAACTGAGGCAGGCAGCATTTAAGTGACTTGCCCAGTCACACAGCTAACATCTTGGAGCCACATGTCCTCCTGACTCAAAGTCCAGCACTCTATGCACCACCCTTAATGCTCTAACTACTTTTTAATACAGAAGAAAAATAGTTCAAAAGACTATACCTTATAGGCCACCTGGTCCATCTAGCCATTCAGTTAGGAGAATTCTAGCTGACTATATACTGATGTATACACACACACACAAAATATACACAAATGTACACTGCATGATGTATGTATATGTATATATTCTATGTGTATATATATATATATAGAGAGAGAGAGAGACATATATATGTATGTATATACTATATGCTGACTTTCTCAATGGGAATGTAAGCTCTTCCCCCTGGCATATTTATATTCCCAGTATTTAGCCAAGTGCTTTATACACAGCTCTAAACTGTTCCATTGCATTCCATTTTCATTAATCTTGTAATCGGGGCAGCTAGGTGGTACAAGAGATAGAGCACCAGCCCTGAAGTCAGGAGGATGTGAGTTCAAATTTGATATCAGACACTTAAACTATGACCCTGGGCAAATCATTTAATCCCAATTGCCTCAGCAAAAAAAAAAAAAAAAAAAAATCATCATCATCTTGTTAAAATTAAAATATGGCTTAAAAACTGTAAATATGCTTTCATGTATGGCCCTTTTCTTTCTGTTTATGTATGTGAATGCTTTTTTTCTTGATGGTTAGTAAATTTAAAATAGGAAATAGTCACTTCCCAAAGAAACATGTCTCCAATTTTTTAATAAAAGTCCATGGAAAATAAGATTTGGTATATAAAAATTCACTTTACAAGCAATTTTAGAAGTGTTAATCCCAAGATAATTTCTTAAAATATATACATGCATATTTAAGGATGTAGCAAATCTTTTAAAAAGCACATATTTGAAAGTAACTGCAGGATACATTTTAAACATTCCCAGTTAAACCACTCAAAATAAGTTATAGAAGATTAATAAAAAGTTTGCTGGAGTTATTTTTTTTTACATTTGACACATAACTAACAAAATCCCTAGAGTGAAGCTAAGCTTCCCTCAAATCCCATTTTCCTAATAATGGGCAGAAGGCAAACACTTTAATATTTCTTGAGTTGCTTGGGGTTTAAAGTGTTTTTGGGGGACTTGGGTTTTTTTTTTTATTAAAGCTTTTTATTTGTATAACATATGTATGGGTAGTTCCCCAGCGTTGATCTTTACAAAGCTTTCCATTACAAATTTTACCCCCAGTCCTCTCCCCTCCCCCAGATGGCAGGAAGTCCGCTACATGTTAATAATGTTGAAATGCTTGAGAAGTTATGCAAGAAAAATCCTATCTACAAGAAAAAAAAAGAATCAGAGAAAGGCAACACAATGCAAGCAAATGTCAATAGAGATCATGAAAATGTTACGTTGTGGTCCATATTTCATATCCCTCTCTCTGGGTGTATATGGTTTTCTTCAGTGAACAATTGGAACTGGTTTGAGACAATTCTTTGTTGCAGAGAGCCATGTCCATCAGAACTGATCATCATGTAATAGGACTTGGGGTTTTAAAAAATGGTCAGAATTACCCTAGGCTATGGAGAAGTAAATGCCTCCATTCAAAACCCAGCAGTCAGTATAAGTATTTGGCAGGCAATGGAGGAAGAGTTCTGGGGAACTGAGACTGAGCTTGGAGAGAGATTAGACATCCCTACCTGGGAAGGAAGACAAGGACCAGAGACCATATGAGACAGTTGCAAGAGGTCTGTGTGAGGGAAGTCCTCGAGAGAGATCAAAGATCCAAGAAGCCCAGCCCCGAGCCAGGAGACAGAAGCCAAGGGCCACCGTTGAGCAGATAGCCCCATCCAGGGGATAACTGATGGGGACATCAATCACCAGCCTCCTCCTCCAGGATCACCATTCTCTTGAGGATAGGGCCTTCGGCTCAGGCCAGTCAAGGAAGCAGTCCTGACTGACAAAAGCTGGTACCTGCCTTTATAAAAAGCACCCAGAGCCAGAAGGAAGGGCTCTGTCTCCTGGAAGGAATCTTGCCTGGAGTCTACCCACTCCAGCCCAGTTCAACAGTAATGGAAGCCTTTAGGAGAATATACTTAATAAAATACACAGCACAACAGGACCTGAATATCCCGCAAAAGGTGGCTTCAGGTAACGCATGCCCAACAGGATTTATTAAAAACCAACCGGGCAGTTTTTGTGTCACCAGTGAACTTCTAAGGGTGTCCTGGTCTCCACAGTCAAACTAAGCTACATAAAGGGACTCCCCATCTCCAAGAGAGGCTAATGAACAGGACTCTTAACCTGGCTTTTGTGGGAAGATTTCAGCAACTCCCTGAAATTAGATGAGGTGGGGAAAATTACATATTTATTTTCACCCACTGAAATATAGTATATCCTTCAACATGATTCCTAGAAGGGGTCCAGATAGGTTTCAACAAAAAAGTCTACGGCAGATAATAGAATTCAAGAAGCCCTGATCTAAAGGGTAAAAGACCTCATCATATTTAATGTAATAGACCTGGGCAGGTTATTATATTGTTTAATAAAAAGTGCTGTTTTAGATTACACATTCGTGTACTTTGTCTCACGCCAAAGGTCAAGCATTCTGAGCATCCCCATTTCTAGTTAGCCTACAAATGGCATCCCAGGGCTGATTTGGAAACATAAATTACATGCCTAGGAACTCATCGTGAGAAGAATTAAATTGTTCCTTTAACTTTTTTTTAACCTCATGTACTTTACACAACAGCGGGGCTCTTGAAAAAAAAAAGTGATGCGGTAATGGAGTTGTACTTTTCCTAGTAGACTTAAACGTGGTAACTTGGGAGAGGGTCTATATTCTTTTTGAATGGACCTCCCGTAGCTCGTGTCTCCTAATTTGTTTTTCTTTCCATCTCACCCCCCCCACGCCCCCTCCCAGGCACTCAACTCTACTAATCCAGGCCCAGTGTGACCTGACCCTTTTTGAAAAGCAAATCATTTTTTTTCTTTTGCAAAGGAAAGCTCCCGCTTCACCCCCACCTTCTCCCCTCCCACTTTATCTCTCCGGCCGTCTGGCATTTGGGATTTTCTGCCACCACCCTCCCCACCCCCTCCTTTTCCCCCTCCCCGTCCAGCCCCGCACATGGCCCCGGGACTTTCTGTTTCCAAGTTGGAGGGAGAAGGCGTCCTTGTAACTTTTATTTTTTATTTCCTAAAAAAAAACCAGTCCTCACCTGGAACTGCCATGATGAAGCAGACATTATCTAACACAATGTCCATTATAAATCAGTAACCAAGAAGTAGCCGGTTATGTTATGTTCCCTTCCCTGCTTTCTTTAGTGACCTTGCATTGTTGATATGAGCCGGGCTGAGTGTGAATCAGCCAGCAGCTACAAAAGAGCTCAGAAACACTCGGGCCGGGCTTTCACTACAGGAGGGCGGGACTTGAGCTTCTTGTTTTCTCCTAAGTCTGGGCGCAGCTCTACAAGATAGTCCTCCTCCCCCACTCCTCCCCTCCTCCCTTCCCTCCTGTAGCTCACGGCTCTTAATTTTTTACTGCCCCTCCCTCTATCCATCTCCCTCGCTCCCCCTTCCCTCGGGTAGCCGGTGGCCCCAGATTTTTTATTGCCCCTCCCCCTCTTTTTTCCCGGTGTCCCTTCCTTTCTCTCTCCTTTTCCCCAGCCTCCCTTCCCCCTCTGGACTTCTAGACCTTCCAGCTCTCCTGCCTTCTTGCTTATTTCAGCTCCAACCAACAAGTAAGACCCAACTTAAGGAGCTGATAAAAAGAAAACCATCTTTAAAAATCAGAGCAGGAAAATAGGTTTACCAGGAGAGACAGTAAAGATTCAAGACACACCAAACCAAAAAAAAAAAAAAAAGAGTAATTCCAGGAAGTTGAACAAGACACACATATACAATACAACAAAAAGAAAAACCAAGGGATCATAATCTTATTTTGAAATCTTTTTCTTTGTTTTCTTTTAAAAGAGGGGGAAGGTTGTAGTTTTCCATCCTAAGACCAGAAACATCAAAGGATATTGGTAAATTTTAAAATAGAAAGGGAGAAAAGAGACTGGGGGGGGAGGAGAATCCTCCCTACCACCACCCCCTCCCGGAAATCTGCCCGGGAGACGCGGGCAGCAGCCACAGCAGCTGCAGCGGTAGCAGCAGCACATGAAGAGCCCTCCCCTGCAAGCGAGTGTGCGCCGCAGTCCCAGGCGCAGCCATCTAACAAACCAAGGAAGTTCAGAATGTGCCACGTGAGGCCGGCCTTTCTCGGGTTACAACCATCTGAGCGCAAAGTTTCTCAAACAAAACCATTGGCTGTTCCGACAGGCCCCGGCCCTGTCTGGGCATTACAAGCACTGCATTCAGAGTGCGCTGTCTGGAAAACGGCCGGGCCCCGGAGTTACTTAGTGCCACCCAGTGTTGGCAGGGAGAAGGGAGGTTAAGTGCCGACGGCGAGCGCTGGCTCAGTTCAACCCAGGAAAAATAGAATCTAGCTGTTGCTTACTGGGTCAGGGGTCAGTCGTTTGGGTGAACTATTCTTTCACGGAAGCTTCCGCGACGTTAAAAAACAAAACACCCAGGACCACTTTCGGCCAAGCAGGATGCGTCCTCGCCCGTGTTTCTTAAGGTCTAACAAAAAACTAGGACTTATTTATCATCCTGATCTTTAACCCGAGTTCCCCGGAGGCTGCGATAAGCCCCATTGGTGTGCTCGCGGGCTAGATGGGAGGGTCAGTACTCTCCTCCCCTTTCCACTCCCATCTCCGTAGTATCCTTCATTTTGACATTCACAGATCTGCACAGAGCACTGAGGCTTCTAGTTAGATGTTTGATAATTCATGTCGGCGAAGTCTGGATGAACTCCTAGACGCCATTCTTCTCCCAGAGGGAACCAACTCCTTTTCAGTTCCTTTCACCCGCCCTGGCTGTGTAAAAAACTAAAGACCATCACTAAAGAGGAAGAGTGTGTGTGTTAAAATGTAAGACCAGAGTGTGGGAGGCGGGAAGCAGCGGTGGCGTGTGTCAGTATGTCTGTTTCAAGCTTAGATGGGAGGAAGAAGTGAGTTGTTTTGTGACCTTGAGCTAGACTTGATTTCCCTTCTCACCCTCGGTTTTTCTCCTCTGTAAAATGGAGTACGGCACTGGTATAAAATGGAGCGTGCGACCAAATGAACAAGACAGACCGAGTACCTTCGAGAGTGGGAGTCTGGGGAGGAGGAGGAAGTCCCGTATCCTAGTGGATGGATGCCCCTAAGTGGGGGAGGAAAGGCACCATACAAATGAGCCAGCTCATGCGCCTGAAGGATGCGCTTTGCATCTTTTGTTCCTCCCTTGTTCTGGAGACCCCGCAGAAGCCAGAGGAGACCAGAAAAAAGCTCTGGACAGTGCAGCAGTGACCAGAGAGGTTGAGTCAGAAATCCCGAATTCCCCTGCTCCCCTTATCTCGCTGGGTATAGTTAGAGGGGAAAGCTTTGTGGTGGGTGAAGGGTGGAGCGTCTCCCTTTCTTCTCCAGGTGGCGTTTCCTGGGAAACGTTAAGAGATGGGTAGTAAGGTGTTCGAGCCCTGTCCTTTAGGTCCAACGCTTGGTCAGGACCCTCTGTACCAAACTCTACCCTTCATCCCAGAGACCTGCTCCTGGGGCCCTTCATTCTGGACAAAGGCTGCCACAAGAAGGCCGCTACCTCTATTTCTCATTGCTCCCAGGTGGAGGTTACAGAAGAGTTGGGAATCCATCCGATCCTGCATTAAGAGATCCCAATGAAACAAAATGAATAACCCCTACCAATTAAAAACATTTTTTAATAACAGGTCTCTCTATAACCTCCGACCCCAAAATGAATTCCAATTATTTTATTGTACATCCCCAAGTAAAGATAATGAGGAAAGTTGGGGAAGGTTTGTTTTTTCTACTTTTCCCTTAGATTCCTAAGCAGTTCCATAAGTGTCTTGACTAGATGGTTTCATTTCTTGAGTTCACAGGATCAAGAGCTCAAAAAACACTTACAGATTGATGTAGTTTAGTTCTCAAGCTTTTTAGTCACAGGCGATACTTTTTTACGTTCTTAAACATTGAGGACTCCAAAGGGTTTTTGTTTATGTGGGTTAGACCTATTAATTTTTATTGTATTAGAAATTAAAATAAGTAGGTTTTTAGATGCTTATGCATTTTAAAAATAATAAATCCATTACATGTTAACATAATGTTTTATCAAAAATAACTTTTTCAAAACAAAAAATAGTAGTGTGACATTTTTTACATATTTTTACAGATCTTTATGTCTGGCTTAATAGAGAATGGCTGGATTCTCATATCTGCTTGTGTATCAATCTTGCAATCTGTTATTTTGGTTGAAGTATTTGAAGAAAATCTGGCCTCACACAGATATGTAGTTGAAAAAGGGAGGTATATTTTATCCAAAAAATGTCTTTATTATTATGAAAGTAGTTTTGACTTTGTGGATTCCCTGAAGGGGTCTTGGTGTGGACTCCCCAGGAGTTCTCAGGTCATGTTTTGAGACAAGATGATCTAGTCTGATCCCCTCATTTTATAGAGGAGGTGACTTAAAGAGTGGTCACATAGCTACTGAGTGGAAGGTATTCACTGAGTATTCAAGCAGTATGGTGCAGTAGGAAGAAAGCTCAATTTGGAGTCAGAAGATCTAGATTGAAATCCTACTTTAACCTTTGCTTCAAATCCTACCTGTGTAACTGAGCAACTGACAAATTCTGGGCCAAATTCTTCCTTATCTGTCAAGTGAGAAGTTAGACTAGATAAGCCCTAAAATAATTCACAGTCTATGTCCTATGATTCTGTGACCTACAGTGTCACTACTGTGCTGTTCTGTTGTGGGGAATAGAAGCTGTAGTCTCTGACTTTCTGGATCTTATGCAGTTATACTATATAACTATACTACATAATTAGACTATATACATATACTCATACTATATAGAAGAGAAAAGACAATAGAAAGAACACATAAAGACACTGCATCCAGAGAAAGAACTGATAAATAGAAGTATATATAGAACGATTTTATTTATAAATGTGCACACACATATTTTTGTCTAATGGTAGCCATCTTGGGTAGGGGGAGAAAAGAAAAAAGTAAAAATAAAAAGTTACATGAGAACTTTATTGTATATTTGAAAGAATTAGCAAGTTGTACATAATAGATTTGCAGGTTCATGTTATGTAAATGCTTGTTTTATTTTTTTAAGTCCTGAATAAAATAAATTAAATTTTAAAAAGACACACGGAGAAAGTGCCATCTGGATGAGAAGAAGCAAAGCTTCACTTCTGATTGGGGACTATCTGAGAAGGCTTCATGGAGGAGGCGAGCACATTTAGGCATTACCTGACCTGGTCATTGAAGGAAGAAAGGAAAATGGGCAACTGGGTATGGGGAGTACTAAGGGCATTCTAAGACGAGGAAACAGATGGAACAGAGAAGAAATATTTGCTTACATTTAATCGTTTCAAAAATAGCTAATATTTATATAGTACTTACTATGTGCCAGGTATTCTGCTAAGCACTTTTACAGTTATTATTTCATTGGTCCTCACAGTGACCAGAGGAGGTAGGTGCTATTAGTATCTCATTTTATAGATGAGGAAACTGGCCCATAACTTAAGTGACTTGATGAGGCTAGTGTCACAGGTCAAATTTGAACTCAGATCTTCCCAGCACTCTAGGGCACTTTTCTTATAACAAACCTGTGAGTTGGTAGTGCAGGCCCTATCAGTCCTTCCTCTCCCCCTCACATCCAAACAAGCTTTCATAAAGGAAATGACATTCGAGTTAGGGTCTAAAGGAGTATAAGTAAGATAGGAGTGGAGAAAATCAGAGATAATAGTGTTCTACACATGCTCCATGTCAGAATTTAGTTTTTATATAGGTCACTATATGAAAAGGAAAAGGGTCCTAAGCTTTCCTGCAATGACTCAGTCTTACAAGATAGTGAAAATAGCACAGTCTTTATTTAAGTAGACAAAAAATGTAGACTTCCATCAGAGTCCATAAACAGTCCAACACCTCACCTTCCTTTTCTGATGAACACCTCCCTCCCAAGGGGTACTGAAATGCTCCCAGATCTAGATTATTGTCTGGAGAAGGCCCCTTAAATCTCACTCTAAAAAGAAAGCATCAAACAACCTATCCATTGCTCTTGGGAATGAGATTTTTCTAGCAGACTCCTTACCTTACTATTTTATTATATTCATCCTGTCTTTTTTGTTTTTATTTTAAATAAAGTTTTTTATTTTCAAAATACATGCAAAGATAGTTTTTAACATTCACCCCTGCAAAACCTCATGTTCCAAATTTTCCTCCCTCATTTTCCCCACCCCTCCCCTAGAAAACAAGTAATTCAATATATGTTAAACATATGCAATTCTTCTATATATATTTTTACATTTGTCATGTTGTACCAGAAAAACCAGATGAAAAAGGAAAAAATGAGAAATAAAACAAAAGCAAACAACAACAAAAAAGGTGAAAATGCTGTGTTGTGATCCACATTCAGTCCCTACAGTTCTCTGCCTGGATGCAGATGGCTCTCTCCATTACAAGACCATTGGAACTGGTTTAAATTATCTCATTGTTGAAGAGAACCATGTCCATCAGAATTGATCATAGTCTTGTTGCCCAGTACAATGATCTCCTGGTTCTGCTCATTTCACTCAGCATCAGTTCATGCAAGTCTCTCCAGGCCTCTCTGAAGTCGTCCTGCTGGTTGTTTCTTATAGATCAGTAATATTCCATTCCTCCTGCTTTATACTACTATGGGATTGAGTCTTCCTGCAAAGGGCAAACCACCCAGTCATTAAAAAGCTGAGGACCTCCTCCTAGATCTGTCAAGTTCACACAGCTCACAGGAGTAGGGAATGGCAAGGCCTGAGATTACTTCTCAGCTATCTGCTTTGCTGTTTCTTGGTTTTGCCTCCCACTTGGTCCAGCAAATGCTCCACTGCTGAGCCCTTATTCTAACAGGTGCTGGCTTGGCTCAAGAACTCCTTGCTGTTCCATCTGGGCCTCTTTCTGTTCCTACCCCCACCCTGGGCCACGTGCTTCTTTGAAGCACAAGGTTCCCTGGAAGGATCAACGAGAATCCCCAGAGGAGCTGTCTAAAAGTGCAAGTTTCCTCCCCTGGGAGCCAAGTCTGGGTCTCTCTCTAACTACTTTTCTTTCTCTCTCTTTCAATGAGTCTCCAAGGTTACATACTTGGGATGAATCAGCCCTTAGTTTACTCATCTGTAAAATGAGGAAGTTCAAAGTTATTTTCAAGGACCCTTCTAGTTTAATTTTTTTTTTTAATTTAAGATCCTATAACTGTATTAAAGAAGCAAAGGGAGGATGCAGGACCACAAAAGGCCTCATCATATTATAGGGCTAACTTTGTCAAGGGAATTTTAACACCTCTTTAAGGAAAAAATGAAAAGGATTCAAGAGGATATAACTAAGCTCCTCGGTATATTCCCTATAGTTGTTAACCTCAGAACCCTAGATAAACTATACTTATCTAGTACAATCCCCCTTATGTTACAAGTGAGGAATCTGAAGTTTAAGGAAGTCTGGTCATGTCCTAAAATCACTTTTGATCCAACACTTTCCATCTTCTCTCCTCTGACCCAGAGAATAGTGTTAGTACAGCCTGCATAACAAACCACTCCTGATCAGCAATTTCCCTTATACACTCCAAAGAACTGAGCCAAATGATATTTACAACCATGCCTCTAAACAGAATGACAAGGAAAACAAAGTGGCATTTTGATCTGGTTCAGAGAGGATCTCAGAATCATGGAACAGACTTGAGAGATCACCTACCCTCTACAGCCCTTATACCTCAAATATCTAAGAGAGCCCTTATACTTCTGAGTTGAAAAGGACCATCAAGTCCAAGCTACAAGCTGAACAGAAATTCTATTAACAATATTTGTGACTGTGCTCATTCCCTAGAACCTAGCTTCTTAAACTGTGATTCTCAACGCCATGTGGGTCTCAATAAAATGTGGGGGGTCACAAAAATAGGATTTATTATCAGTAAATGTTTTATACTTATTTTATATGCCTATATAAGATCTATGTAATAGGTAACTGTCTCCTTCCCAGGAAATACATTTCACTTTTGTACAATTCTAATAATAGGAAGTTTTTCCTTATATCAAGCCAAAATCTGCTTCTGGAACTTCTACCCTTTGCTTCTAGCTTCTTCTGCCCTCCAGGGCCACACAGAACAAGTCTAATCTCTCTTCCATGTGACAGTCTTTCAAGCATTTAACACAGCTATATCATCTCTCCCCTAAGTCTTTCTTTCCCCAGGCTAAATCTCCCCAGTTGCTCTGGTGATAGGGAGCTGACTCATAACAGATGCCAAAAATATGAATGACAGTTTTGCAGAGAGGGTCAAAGCACTTTACTGATTAGGACAACATATTCACTGGCTCACTCAGTGTTCATCAGCTACACACACACACACACACACACACACACACACACACACACACGCACAGAGGGATGCATGGGAGGGCAGTCAGTGTTCCATGAATTCACTGGAAGTACAGTACCAGTGATGTGGATCAAACCACAAATGTGCATTCAAATTCTTCTCTAACCATGGTTCAATTAATTTCAATCCCAGGCTAAATTCTTTCAGGTCTGGGACCTCTGGACTTTTGATAATTTGTTGGCTAATATAAGGTTAGGTTGCAGGTGAGTGATTCCTCTCCCTTCCCTTGCCCCCACAGGGGAGACTCATGGGTGGTCCTGGGGAAAATTGTGAAGGGCTGGATGTTGTAGGAAGAGATGATTTACTTTAGATTTCTTCTAGTCCTTTTTTTAATGGTTAAGATTTGTATATTAGAAAAGTAAAATACTGAAACAAAATGACAAAATTGGGACATATCCATCTCAACATCTTAGGCATATACAACATGTATAAAAATATTTGTATCATCTATACAACGGCAAGCTCATATTTTGGGTAAACTAGTTAATATTTCATATTTGGAAACAAAAAGGGTCACCATGCTTTTCTTAAAACATTGCTATTTGAATTGCCATCTTGGACTGAAATTAACTCTCAAGGGATCTTTTCTTTCAAAATAACCCAGTAAATATTTGAACTATCATTTTCTAAAGCATTCTTCCCTAGTACTTGTGAGTGAAAGCAGATTAATGTGTTCAGTTCAAATGGCTGTGCACTAGTTGGAATGTCTGCTTAAAATTTAAATTAATCCAACACAATTTGGTTTGGTTTATAAATGTCATGCTGTATTCCCTAAATGGAATATAATTTGCTTGAGGGCAGGAGATATCTTAATTCTGTATTTGTATATTCTCTGAGCATCAATAGGTACTTAATAAATGCTTATGACATTTAGCTACTACTTCCTATTAAACAGTTTTGCTTATAAAGACAGGTATAACTTTAAAATAGATATTCCAACTTTGAGTAACAAATTTAGGGAAAAAAAGCCACATTTGTACATGAAAATTCTTTATTATGACAATAACATCACACAATTTTTATGACCTTGATCTTTTCTCCTTGCCTTTACATAAGGTCAAAAGAGAAACAATGATGATTTTCACAACCTGATACACTTCAGGAATAGCATCAATAGCATGACATTTTATGATCAAATCTAGCAACCCAAACCTCATCTTTAGCCTCAATAAATTTTCAGAAAAGCACTGATACTTCCTTTTTGTAGTTCTTAATTAGTGGCACTCTGACACATTTGTGAAAGGCAGAATTCAATCACTTGCCTTTTATACCACCTTTTTCTAAGACAATCCCTTTTGCATGGGATGATCCTCTTAACAGACTGGCCTTGAGGGCCCTGCCTAAACGGGCTTTCTTGCAAAGCCTGTCTCGCCACTTGTGCTCTCTTTGGAGGCTGCAGACCTTTCTACATATTGGTCTGCATGTTGTCTTCCCTGTTAGATTGTAAGCTCTTTGAGGGCAGGGACGACCTTTCCCTTCTTTTTGTATCCCCAGTACTTAGCACCATGCCAGGCACATAATATGTGCATAATAAATATTGATTATTAGACCACCGAATCTAACTATGCTGCCAGGATCTGGGCCAGAGTGGGAAATGGAGCTGGAGTGGGGGGAGGGGAAGCTTATGTCCTTTTAAAATGCTTTTAGCACTCTCCTCCACAATACATTTAGGGCCTTCATTCATCAGTCCCTACTCCAGCTACCCAGCAGGTTTTATTATTTAGGCCTGTCTTCCCCAAGTGTCTCATTCTCTACAGCAGTGGTTTCAAATCCAGGGCAAAACATTCCTGAGTGGATCAAACTAGATGAAAATGTAATTGGAAAATACAAAAAATATATATAATAGAACATAGAACATGTTAATATATAGATTTATAACTCAAGCTGATGCTTCTAGGGATCCTTATGTACTGTTTAGTATAGAATTTGACATTACTATGCTCTACAGCAAGGGTCCTTAACTTTAAAACCTGGGGATTTAGTAAAAAAAAAAATTCTAACTATATTTTTATATCATTGTTTTCCTTTATAATTCCATGTATTTATTTGTCTAAAAATATTTTTCTGAGAAGGCTTCACCAGAGTGCTAAAGGAATCCAGAGCAGAAAGATTAAGAACCCCTGCTCTAGACCTTTTCTGTCTCCCCTTCAAAATGTACAGAATAACCAAGAAGCAGAGGTGGAGAACTCAAGCAATCTAGCCCAAATTGAACCTTAATAAGAATCTCATCAAAATCCTAGGGTCTCACAGTAAGTAGGACTGATCTTGATCAATCTTTGTGAGACCATCTCTAGGAAGAGGAAAGCCACACTCCCACAGGAGCCCACTGTTTTCTGACTGCTCTCATTTTCAGATTTTCCTTTCTATCTATTCAGAATCAGCTTCTCCACAACTTTCTCTTGTAGCCTCAAGTTCTGTCTTCTGGGGCCAGTCAGAACACATCTATTCCCTTTTTCATCTGCTAGCCCTTCAAATTCTAACCTACTCTCCCAAACCAGGTCCTTTGCACCCCTCCTTCAGTGTCCCAAGGGGACTCTGAGGGATTTTTGGAAGCATCTGCCTTTAAGGCCATCAATTCTCATCCTCACCAGTGATTTCCCTTTTCTGTACTGCTAGTCACTATTGCCTGGTGCCTCAGTCCCATTTAATCATCTAACAACAATTAGCTTGTCCAAATGGATATTTACTTCCAATACACAGCCCCAACAAAAATACAGCCCCTTTCCCTTCCCCACAGGCCCTCAGCTGTATATTCTCCCTTATACTACCTGGATTTCTGGGAAGAGCAGGCTAACTCTTAGCACAGTTTCTATATAACATTTTTCCCATCAAGTTCCTGTCCAGATGAGTCTTTGTCAAAGGTAAAGCTCTGGAAGGTCACTCCTGCATTTTTAGACATCGGGATGCCTGGATACTTGATCTCCTAATCTTTCAAAATGCAGATGTCTTTAATCTGAAATGAAAAAGAAAAAAAAAAACAAACCAAGAACAAAGCCTATTTTTCTGGGAGGCCTCTCCTTTACAGTGATTTTGTTTCTCCCAAATTTTGTCAGCAAAGGAGTAAAACCAAGAGAGAACAGCCAAAGAGAATTCGAGGAGAAAGAAGATGGTCAAGGATCCACTCACTACTGCTTTTTCTGGCTACGTAGACAGTCAAAAAGGCTTTTAGCTCTGTAGTTAGCAGAGTCAGAATAAAAAAAAAATTATAAAGAATAAAAAATTCTTTCCAAAATACGCTACACGGCATCGACAGGGGTCTCCCAGAAGGAGGCCGCTTAGTCTCCTCCACATGAGGAGAGTCTGTCAGTGGTTCTCTCTGCAGGGCTGATTGCTCTTCGGTTTGACTGTGACTTTCCAATTCTTGCTAAATTCTTCACTTCTCCAGACTAAACATTTCCAGTTTCTTGTCCTGTGTCCCATTCCCAGATAATCTGATAAATTCATACTAAAATGCCTGGTGACTCTTCACAATTGAATAGATTACTCTTCATCAATAACATTTTTGCATTTAAACAGACGCCTTATGGAAAATAATCTCACAGCTCTCATCATAGTGATTTCAAACTGCTTTGAAAACTGATGTGAGGTGATCTTGGGCAAGTCACAACCCCAATTGCCTCAGGAAAAAAAAAAAAAGAAAAAAGAAAGCTGATGTGAGGAGAGATTTTCTGGCCCACTAGCCTTGAACCATAGCACATTTATTACTCCAATCCTAGGTCAGAGTAGAAAGACCACTGGGTAAGCTCTAGTTCCATTAACTGGGTGATCTCTCTGAACCTCAGTTTCCCCATCTGTAAAATGAAGGGATCAGACTGGCTAGAGATCCTTAAGGGAATCTCTAGGGATTAAGGATCCCTTAAAACTCTAGAATTTTTAAATGTGAGAAGCATGATGTGAGAGCTCCAAAAATAGGACTGCCTCAGCAAGTAGCAGGTTTCTTTACTACAGGAAGGATTGGTAGATCTCTGGTTGGGAGGTGCCTCAGAGGCATTTCTAGCTCAATCTCATTTTTCAGAAGAGAAAACTAAGGCTCAAGAAGATTCAAGGTTTTGCTTCCAGATAGTAAACATCAGAGGCAAAATGTGAACCTCATTCCTCGGGTGTTTGTGCTGTTTTTACTTTAATGTACTGGTATCTTCAAGAAAATGCTGGATGACCATTTTTTTGGGGATTCTTGTTCAGGTAGAGGTTGGACTAGCCTGAGATCTTTTTGAACTCTTTAGTCCTGAGATTCTAGAGTAGAAAGAGCATTGAGCTTGGAGTCAGAAGGCCTGGATTTCCAATCTGGAAAGACTTCTAAGAACTGATGCTGAGTGAAGTGAGCAGAAACTGGAAAACATTGTATAAGACAGGAACAATTGTTGTTCTAGCCATGATCAATTCTGAAAGATTTAGCTCTTCCCAGTAATACAATGATCCAATACAAATCCAAAAGATCCATGACAGAAAATGCTATCCACATCCAGAAAAAAAAAGAATTATGTAGTCTAAATGCAGATCAAAGCATACTATTTTCACCTCCCCCCCTTCTTTCCCTTTTTGTTCTGTTCTTTCACAACATGATTAATATGGAAATATGTTTAAAATTATTGTACATATATAAGCTATATTAAATTGTTTGCTGTCTTGGGGAAGGCAGAGGTAAGGGAGGGAGAGGGAAAAAAATTTGGAACTCAAAATCTTACAAAAATGAATGTTGAAAACTATCTTTATATGTAATTGGAAAAAAATATCATTAAGTGAAAAAATAAAAATCTTATAAAAGTAAGAGTTGCAAACTTTAAAAATAATAATAATAAAAAAAACTGGGTTTCCATCTTGGCTCTTCCACTAAATATATGTTTCCAGGCCTTCTGGAACTTTTGTTTTCTCATATGTATAATGAGGAAGGTCATATTAGATGATCCTAGATCCCTTCTATCTCTTAATAGCCTATGATTCTGTGAGCTAGATGGCAAATAGTGAAAGTTCTAGGAAGCTATATAGATTTATTTAGAGGAGGAGGAGAAGGTGGCAGTTGGGGGCCCTGTGTGTTCTAGCACTAAGTCTGGAGTTAAGGAAGACCCTCAAGCTCCAAATGTATCCTCAGACACTTAACTAGCTGAGTGGTCTCAAGCATGTCACTTAACCTTTGTATGCTTCAGTTTCTTCCACTGTAAAATGGAGGTGATAATAGCTCCTTCTCAGGGCTTCTGTGAAGATTAAATGAATTTTTTTTTTTTATAAAAAGCAAGAGGCACATAGTATACTATAGTAGTAGATAGTATATTATAGTAGTATAAATGCTTAGTTCCTTCCCTTCGGGTTTCTAACACTCTTTGATTTGGAAAAACTCTTAAAGAAAAGTCATTTTTTTCAGTATTTCTACCTCCTTCTGCCTTTCTTGTTGTTTCCTACTGTTAAAGATTGATACTTTGAGAAGCCAGTTGCCCTGTCAGTTGTCTGAGGGTTGATATTCCTAGAAGTGCTAATTTGGTGTGGCTGAGACCAGGCAGGTGGTGGGAAGAAACTTTGCCAATCACCTCTTCAGCAACCCAGGGACACTTTTTGATCATTATCATTCAACATAATGGGGGTGAATTCAAGAGCAAAATATGAGGGCACAGGGTAAAAACCCATTGTTATTAATGTGGTAGGAAAACCTATTCATTTTTCTAAACAGAGATTGTAGGAAGATAGATTGAGACGTAAAGGAAGAACCTTGGAAGTCATCTAATTCCATTCCTCCTTTTATAAATAAAGGAATCGGGGCCCAAAGGAGGTGAAATTACTTGCCCAGGGTCTTAAGGTAGTAAGTGGGACTGGTGAGATTTGAACAACCATCCTCTGACTCCAAGACAAACATGTCTTAGGTACACATTATGTGCAAGGCACTGGTGATACAAAGATAAAGCTGGAAAGCTCCTGCCCTCAAGGAGTTCACATTCTACTGGAAGGATACAATCTGGGCCCAGATCAGTAAACACAAGGTAATTTGAGGAGAGAGAAAGCACTAGAACTGGAGAAATCTGGAAAGGCTTGTTAGGAGGTGGCAACTGGGCTGTTCTCCCCAGGAACAAAAGGATTACAAATATGACTCTGAGGTCCCTTCCAATTCTGAGATTCTATTGGCAGATACACTGCTCTAGAGAAATATGTACAAATATGAAGGAACAATTTAAGGTAATCTTGGGCACAGTAGAGGAAATATTCTTTGGACTCTTAAGATTTTGCATAAACTGCCTATTACACCTGTCTACTCTGCAATAATCTTCCTTTAAGAAACTCAAAAAGGGGACAATTCCAATTGTCACACCCTTGCTCTGATAATAATTGGTATAATAATTATAATCATCATAATAGCAATTATTATTGTGTATTAACTTAGAACTTTTAAGAAGCTCAGAATTCACTTTATAGATTTTATTTCATTTATTACCTAACCTAATTGTTTGATCGGTGGCAGGGCATAATGGTCGATGGAAAACTTATTCAACTGAAGCGCTGCCTTGTGGCTGTGCCCTTGCTCCTTGGCATTATGGGCAGTCACTGATAATTGCTAACTGGTGAGTGTGGCCCCACCCACCATGGGCAGGTCTGTTTCTACCTGGCTGGTTCCAAAATCTCCAGCCCAGCTGTGCCTACACTAGAATTACCTTTGTTGTCAATGCAAACCATAGCCAGAAACACAGATAGTGAATGATACTGGGGAGGAAGCATTGAGTGGCCTGAAACAGAAGTCACAGAGTTGGGAAAGTATTGCGAAGTTACAAGGGTATTACAGTGGAAAAGTAAGCTGGGGGCTACAGGAACAAATGAGTATAGCCTGGAATTTCTGCAGGACAGGCCCCAAGTTTTCAGTTCAGTGCACTATAATATCACTTTCCAATTTTTATGATGGAAGTTTGTGAGAAAATAAGATTCATCTTATAGAAAGTATAATGTTTTTCTGCAAGTCTATATAAATAATAGTTTAAAAAAAATCAACAAAAAGGTACACCAGGTGAAAAGATCTTCCAAATAAATATTTCTCAAGTTTTTTGGAAGATGAGGAGTGGTTTGCCCTACCTATGCATCATTGGTATAGGGAATTCTTCATTCTTATTAGCCGCTCTGTAATTTATAGTCATCCAGAGTTGTTTGGGACCCGGAAGGATCAAATCACTTGACCAAGATCAGTTACATCATCAGTATGTGTCAAAGGCAGGATTTGAACCCAAGCTTTCCTGACTGCAAATTGGTTCTCTATCCACTATCCAAAGTTGCCTATGAGTGTATCTCATTTTACAAATAGGGAAGCTAGTATTTTGGAGAGAGCTTTGTATTGGGAATCATGGGATCTCAGACTCAACACTGATTCTTTTACTTATTGTGTGGCTTTAGACAAATCACACCTCTCTGGTTCTTAGTTTTCTCACTTGCAAACTGAGAGGGCTGGACTAGAGATGCGTCCTTCCCAATTCTAAGATCTGTAGTGGATACACTGCATTTACCACATTTTTCCACTAATCATAAATACTGTTTATTGGGATGTTAGAGCCACCCTCAGGGCACAGCAGGGCAGCCGTTCCATTGAGTGCTGCAATACTGCTTACCAGCAGACAACAGGAAGTGAATTATTTCATTATAACTGCAGGGACAACTGAGAGGGCCAGTGTGGGATTTAGGTAGGCACAGGCAGAAAAACAAAGGCTCTGGGCTCAGTTTGCTGTGATTTTCTGCTATGTAAACATTTTCTCTTTTGAAAATGTCATCAAGTCTTTAAGGTTTTCACAGAGCTCAGGGAGCTGGGTTTTAAAAAAATACATTATATGCACATACATGCATATAACATATTAAAATATATACAAGGCATTTAAATATATATATATATATGTATATATATATATATACAGTTTCACATACATTTTACACAGCTACACAATTTTATATTTAGGCACATATTAATTATATTATCATATATGGTTTCATTTAAAATGACTTAACAGGCACTGTGCAGGTGCACAGATATTCTGTGTATCTAATTCAGAAAAAAGAGAGGACAAAATATCAACCTACATGGATTATAGACAATTCCCAACAAAAAATTTGACCACTAAGACACTCCTCCACCTTCAGAACCAGCCAAGAGCAAAGATAGTAGACTGGGAATTTAAGATTGTTTTCTCTGAATTTGTGTTGAATTTGTCATTGCTTAAAGAATTTGTGGGCTGAGGCTATTTTAATTCTTTGCTGGCCAAGTGAGAAAGTTTTTCTTTGAATTTCTTATATATCTGATTGTTTTACCAAAAAAAAAAAAGTTTCCAAAAAGCTAAATCCAAAGAGCTCATTCTTGTAGAACTGTTTCCCCAGTGTAGCCATGGTGCAGATTATTAATAAATGCTTGTTGAATTGATTTGATTTAAAGTATGGAAATCGATACATGCACGATCATTTATTAAGGCACTGGGCTAGGCACTAGAGAACCAAAAAAAAAAAAAAATGAAACAATTGCTACTCCTTAGAAGCTTTAATTGCTAATACAAATGCAGAAATACATTGCCTTATAGGCATCAGAATTCAGGACCACCTTTTTTAACTTTAAGTATGATTTGATGTATATCACAGATGATTTGGGGGCTAGCCCTATATTTATTATCAACCCAGCAACAAGTACTTACTAAGCACCTACACTATGTGCCAAGTACTCTGCATAGAAATCTAAAGGATGAAACCATCTCTTTTTCTTAGGAACTTATGTAAATTTCAGTTTTAGAGAGGAGGGGTGGGGTAGGGGTTGAGTGGAAAGGTTAAGCATCTAAGATCACTTGGTTTTTCTGGTGGGAAGAATTTGAATCTAAGGTTTTATGATTCTTGGGGTTGGGTATTTATTTCTAATTAGCGTTCCCCCCAAATACATGTCAAGACAATTTTTAGCATTTATATTTGAGATTTTGAGTTTCAATTTTTTTCTCCCTCCCTCTCCTCCCCTCTTCTGAAAATGGTAGGCAATTTGATGTTTGATACAGCTTTCACACGTGCTATTTTGAGTATATTCCCATATTACTCACAGTTGTGAAAGAAACAGATCAAAAGGAGAAGAAGAAACACCAAAAAGAATGTGAGAAAAATATGCTTCAATCTGCATTCAGAATCTTATCAATTCTTCATTAGGATGTGAATAGTATTTTCCTTGATGAATCCTTTGTATTGTTTTGGATCACTGTGTTGTTGAGAGGAATTGAATTTATACAGTATTTTCCAGGTTTTGCTCATTTCATTTTGCATCAGTTGGGACAAGTCTTTCCAGGGTTTTCTGAAATCTACCTGCTCATCTTTTTTTAATTGCACAATAGTATGCCTTTACATTCATATAGCATAGCTGGTTCAGCCATTCCCCAATTGATGGGCATCTCCTCAATTTCCAGTATTTTGCAATTGGGATAGTTCTTTAACAATATGCCAATAAGCACTCAATACACTCTTGTTGATTCGTTACTTAATCGGTTATTTAATACAAGGTTGGTACTTTAAAAAAATGAATAAAAGCAGACTATAAGGGGAATTTGGGATTAGAGAGAGTCCCAGAGAGTGGGATGGATAGGGATTACTTTCATTAGCAGATTACCATGTGAAGGGTTGTCTTTCAAACATGCCCCATAAGAAGCAAGGTTTGAGTTCTGACTTGTGTGGTTTTTAAAAATATTGGTAATAGGTTGTTCGCATCCATTTACATCCTCTCATCTGGTCTTCTTGGGGTTTATATTAGTCAATGGAAATATCTAAACAGTGGCTCCAGGCATTTAAGTGGCGCAGGTGGGGCTCGAATCTAGGTTCTAAGGTGCTTGAGGACTGTTCTCTTAAAAGGGGGAGTAGCCCTCCACCCAGAAACCACACTGGTACGATCTACGGGGCTGATTTCGCTTCCTTCCGGAGACCTTATCAAAAGGCAAACAATGCTTTGGGTCTTCACCTACAGGGCCGGGGTCCTAGCTCTTGCTGCCCCCTGGCTCCAGCCGGGCTCATTCCTTTGGGGCCGGGGGAGGCTTGGCTGGTGCCGCAGCTGCTGTCGTTACTCAACAGAGCGGACTCTTTCAAAACAGGACATGTTGAGAAACTGAATTTCCTCCAAGGGAATAGCAGGGCAGTTCCTTCCTCCAGCTGCTTTCTGGGAAGAAGAGAAGAAGCACGTGCCCGGGGACACCCAGACATCCCCAGAACGCGCGGTCCCTTGAGGGTGTCCGGGCACCTAGGGGCCCCCAGCTCCGGCACCCCAGCCAGCGGCGCCCCCCCCCCCCCCCAGGCCTGGCTCCATCCTAGGCGGAAACTGAACGAGGTGAGGGACAGTAGACACAGCGCTCCCGCCCCCTCCCCAGGTCGTCTCCTCCTTCTCCTTTTCCTCCTCCCCCTCCTTCCTCCTGCTCAGTTCCGCAGCCTCCATTTGGGAGATGGGAGCGGATTTGTGTAGCTGGGGAAGTGACACCTGCTGGTCGAGCTTGGAGCTGCAAGTCGACGCGAACTCTGCCCCCTTTCCCCGCCCCCAGGGCTGTGACGTCACGGAGAGTCAGGTAAGGCGCTTCCTGCACAGTGCTCGCGAGGGGGAGGGGGAGGGGAAGGGGGAGGGGAAGAGGCTGACTGGGAAGGAGGGGTTATCTTTGTAACCTTGTGCTTGTGCTTGATAGAAATCGAATTAGTATTGAACTGATTCTGCCCTGTGGACACTTTTCTTATGATTAGCTGGCGGTCAGATTTTCTCCGGCCTTTTAAATTTTTATCAATCTTATACATATATAGGGTGTCCCAAAAGTTTTAATGCAAAGCCAGAATCAAGACTGGGGACATCATGTATGTGTGTGTGTGTGTGTGTGTGTACATCTACATAGACACAAATAGATACAGACTTATATAGATACCCACATACACTTACCATTACATTAACATGCCTACAATATAGGTACACATACATACACAACTACACCAACAGACATTGTGCACCTATACATGTTCAAACACCACACACACCTGTACCTATACCTACTATATATGTACACATACACACACACAGCTATGCTTGCACACATACACATATAAATGCCTATACTTATATATATGTGTACACACACTTATACCTACATCTATACACATACACTTACACATATACCTGTACAAATATACACATATGCCAATACCTATACTTAATATATGTACATATACACATCTATACATACACATCCATCTATAGCCCAATATACAAATGCAAAACTATCTTTATACATACCGGTTCTTATACCTACAGTTTTATATATACATATGCCTACACATATAGATACAGTATGTACATACAAGATTGTGCTGGTAAATATTTAACTTTCTCAAAAATGTTTATGCAAGACACACTTTTAAAATTTAATCTGCATTATTTAACATTTCCTCCATTTCTTTCTCTAGACAATGAACAAAAAAGTAAGCCAAGCTTGTTTCCAGGTGTAAATGCTTACCTTGAAAATTTAACAGTGGGCTTGAAAGCTGGTTCTAGCTGGCTTTAGCACACACCTGTATAGATATGTATATGTGTATAGAAATAAATATACACACATACAATTTTGTTTAGACCTGTGATTTCATCCTCTTATGTAGGGCCCTCTGTTGAAGAATACTAACAGTAATATACAGTCTTAGAGAATAATAATAATACCTGGTATTTGTATAGTTGCCTGAGGCAATGAGAGATAAAATGATTTGCTCAAGATCATTCAGTAAGCCTTACATAAGGGCCTATTTTGTGCTAGGTGCTGGACATAGAAAGACAAAAGAAAAGTTCCTTTTGTCAAGAATTTACATTTTATCAGAGAAGATAAGACCATGTATAAATTAAGAATAAATACAAATTCAAAAAATTCAAGGTAAAGATGTATTTCAGAGGTAGGATTTGACCCAGATCTTCTTATCCCAAGGTTGATCTTCCACTCCACTAACTCTTAGACTTTTCATTTTTTTATTAGACTTTTAATTTATTTTCAAATTCTCTTCTTCCAACACCCACTGGAAAAGCAATAAAAACCAAACTGCTACAAATTACTAATGTTATATTTACCTTCCTCCCAAAACCCATCCATCTTCAACCATATTTGCCTGCTGATGCTTCCCATAACTTTTGGTTAAGGACCCTTAAAGCAACATCCCTGCCACCCCATGCTATGTCCTCAGAAGAGAGAGGGCAAAAGCTCATTACACTTTTTTTAGGTCTAATTTGATCTGAGTTCAGGCTCAAGTGGACCTATTTGTTCTAAAGCTATAAACAGAATGGGATGACTGTATTTGGTTTCCATAACCTCATTTTCATTGAAGAGACATTCGGGCATTATTCATTCCCATCAGTTTCCTTTAGATGGGCTTGCTTGAACTTCCAGGTTTTTGGTTTTTTTTTTTTTTTCCTATGAGGCATAAAGATTGACAGTTATAATTCACTGAAGAACACAAGTAGAGATCCCAGCCATTCGGACACCAAGAGGCAGGACCATGGGACTTGGCTTTCTGGCCCTTGCGGTGGGGCTCCTCCCTGTTGAGCCAGATTTACCAAGTTACTGGAGTTGAAGGCCTGGAAATGGCTCCTGGGCTCCTCATAGTCCACAGTCCCCTTTTCCTGCTATGGAGATCTTTAAATCAGCTTTGGCCACACCTGGAGAAGTGTGCCCTTTTTGTTTCTAACTGACTTTTCTTTTTTCCTTCTTTGCCCTTTATAATCAGAATTTGCTGGGGGCCAGGACCCACTGACCGCTTTGGATCTGTGTGCTCAGAGCTGTCCCTGAAATGACCCAGCATTGGGAAGTAGAAACCCGAGTCCAGCTGCTTCTGGTTGAAGATATGGCAGAGTGGAAAAACAGTGGATTGAGAATCAGAGGATGTGGTTTCATATTCCATCTTTGTTGCTTGTGATTTACATGGTCTCAGGCAAGTCAATCAGCTTCCCAGAGCCTCAGTTTCCTCATCTATAAAATGAGGGAACTGGATTAAGTAATCTTTGGTCCTCTTTCTAATTCTAAATCCTATAGCTAGCACTAAACCTTGTTGTTGACCCTTCAGCCTAGTGTTTTTGGGGTTTGTTTTTTTTTACTCAGATATAAAGATAAGTGTTACTTTCAGCAAAACCAATACACTAAAACCTAAATTTTTAAAAAAGCTGAAAATCAGGAATGGTTTATTCACTTTACAAAAGGACTTATTGTAACGTTTCTTTCATATAAAGCTTTCTTAGTGCATTGAATATAAGTTTGTCATAGGTACAAAAATTTGATCTATATGCAGCCTTTTCAGAAATAGTTTTACTATGTAAAACATATACTATCTACATTGCCCTCTGACAAGACAATGGAATATCATTCTAACACCTTTACAATGCCTCTGTTGGGTTTCAATACTCCCTTATCTCGTATACACCTTCTGGGCAGGTTTCTTGAAGCACTGCCCATCCACTTTTCTCAGTGATATGCTTCCTTCTCAAGTACTGCCCCCAATTTGTCCTTTCCTGGATTTAGATAATTCTCCGGTGATATCAAAGTGGAATTATACTAACATAGCAACACAGCACTAATTCTGTCTTTTTAACAACAGAATTATTAAAGATACTACTAGATTTAGTAAAAATGACTATCCTCTCAGAATTAATTTGTAGATTTAATTAAATAACAATTAAAACAACAATGGCTTTCTCTTGAATTGATTTGTGATTCCCTAAAATAATGGGCATATCTGATTGTTCTTAATGGAGTTCTCCCTAGTGGCCTAAAGTGCCCCAAATAGTGAAATAAGGGGGCTGCTCTGCTGTTCACTGATGGATGCTCCAAGATGTTGTAATCCAGGGGGTATCTCTGAGCTCCTGGATTCTGTCAGGAGGGAGGCACAAACTTGGAAAAGAATATGGAAGCAAACAGATGGAGAAGCACATGGAAAGGGGTTTCCTGGTGTGCTGCTGAGCTTCAGTGAGCTGGCCACTGAGGTTTAGACTGAAGAGAGATGAAGGAAAAATTGACAGTTGGCTCACCCTGTCCACTCAGACACTGAGAAATAGTAATCCAACTGTTCATAAATGTTCCTTGTGAAGTTTCTTCCTCATTCACCACTTTTTAAAAACTAATTTTAATTACCAATTTTGCTAATTGATTTTCCTTGCCTTTGATTAAATGCTTTTGCAACTGTGTACCTGCTTCATCTTTAAATAAGATAGCATTGTGCTGGTGGAGGCTTACACTGGAATTTGTTCATACCAATCTTGGCAAAAGCAGTTAGGGGCTCCACAGCCAGAGTTTTCAGGGACAAGGTTTTCTACCTCCATGTGTACAGACAATAACCCATGTACACTTTTTCATTTTGCCAGAGTCTTGTTCTCCTACAAGTAAATCCTCGACAGAGGAACAACCCAAAGGAGGGCCTTTCTTTAGACTCTTACCAGTATAGTTTTAGGCCCTCATCTATTTCCTTTGATTCACCTACCCAAATTTTCTCCTCATTTTTCCTTGATAATATCCTTTCTACACTACTTCTTGTACACAGGTTATTATTGGAAATAGTTACTTGCACTTTTTATGA
The DNA here is from genome assembly GCA_023553655.1 of Myrmecobius fasciatus. Taxonomy (NCBI): domain Eukaryota; kingdom Metazoa; phylum Chordata; class Mammalia; order Dasyuromorphia; family Myrmecobiidae; genus Myrmecobius; species Myrmecobius fasciatus. Next base: position 265,184 of record JAJPUD010001667.1, on the reverse strand, counting down.
GTCATTCTGTCGCCCTCTGGGTCACTTACTATGTTGATTTTTCAGACTGCTATTTTTAATTGAAGCTATACAGTATTATTAGGAATATATTTATTTATTTATTTATTTTTAAGATGTGTCTTTGTGTTGGGGATCAGCATGGGATCATCAAAATCTGGCCTAGTTTCCCAGATGCAATTTAGCCTGCTTTTTAAAATTTCCTCTTATTTAATTCTAGGCATAATTAATGATCTCTTGCAGTACCTATTCCACATATATGTACTAATGTGCTAACTCAGTAGACTGGCTATCCAACTGCCTGCCACAGATTGGACAACCTGTATTTTTATCCACTTACTTTTCCCCTTATGGATTATTAAGTCAGTCTCTTTCGACCTTAATTCTTATTAAGGAGATCCTATAATGTCCTTGGTCTTGTTGCAATCAGCACAATATCATCTACAGACAAGAACCTTAACCATTTGTGAGGAAGTTATTTTCCTTTTGGATCCTGGGCAGAGCATCCTTCTTGACAATGGCTAATAATGTAGAGGAGCGCTACTTTTCATTTGTGGTTCTCCTATGTCTGATAATTCTTCCTCCCTCCCCAAATCTCTTCCAAATGCTCTTATCTTTTGGAAGGATTGCCATCTTCTAGTCTCCCAGGTTCATAATTTCCACATTATCTTCTACTCACTCTCTCTTACCCCACATATATAATTAGTTGCCAGGTATATACTGTTTCTACCCATATCCACAGTATCTTTCATATCTAACTCTTCTTGACTCACAAAACTTGGGATGCTCCTAGGATATTAATGGCCCCCAGGTCACACTTTTGGGGGGGGGTCCTCTGTTTATGTAAACAATTTGATTTAAAATATTTTACAAAACTCATGGGTCTATATGAGGGATAATGATTTTTAAATGAAGATTTAGAAGAATTAGCTTAAAATTTTTACTGTCTTAAGTATGCTGAGGTGTATATAGCAGAAATGACATTAAATTTATTTTACTATTAACAGTCAACTTGATCATTCTAATTATAGTTCCATGCAATTGCTGACCATCGACAGTAAAAGAGTGAATCCCTCCATCTGTCCTCCAAGCTATTCAAAACAAATTGCAGAAAATTCCAGGAATTCCAATAAAATGGTGGCTGCTCACCTCACTTCTGTTGACCATAGTCCCTCAATACACCACAAATATCCATAACTTCATTTTCATAAAATGTTTTCAAGACCATTTTAAAGCTGATCCCCCAAAGTTAGAATGCAGCAAATAGCCTGGTATATCACTCCTTAATAATACCTATTCTAAGAAAAACTGAAAATGTTACTCTTTTTACAGTAGCATGTGTCAATTTTGACTTTGTAAAATAGTAAATAAAATAAAATAAAATTAACACAGATTGAAATTTAGTTTTGGTACATTTCTGGTGGGGGAAAAAAGCCTTTCCTAAAAAGTCCTAGTAATGACATTTTCCTGAAATATATAATTTTAAAGATAATTTTTATTCTATCTTATGCTAAAGTTTAGTTACTTTTAAGTATTGTTTGTTGTGTTGCTGGTTCAAATAAATCAGAAAATAGATTGTTAATATTGTCTTTATACTTCATAGTGTCCAGGTACTCTAACTCATATTTTGAAATTAAAATAATAATCACTTTGTAGTAAATATATAAAATATATCAAAATTTTAATTTAAGAAAATAGAATCAAGTGATACTTTCAATTGTTTATATAAACTTATAACAACATTTTCATATTAAAACTACACTACATAGTTGAGGTTTTTGCACTATTTTTTGTGATAGTTTAAATACACTCAAACATGTAAAGTATAAAATTAAAATATTCTGGTCTGTGAACGGATGATCTAACTTTTAAAGTAACATTACATAACAGAAAGCACTATTCTACACACCATGATTGAGCCATATATGTGCACTTAGATGTCAGCCAAAAGCCTGCTCATTCTTTAGATAGGATCATTTCAATAATGATAGTTATAGTCATATCATTTTGTTTATTTATTTATTTTTTTAATAAAGCTTTTTATTTACAAAACATGAGTGATTTTTCTACATTGACCTTTGAAAAACTTTTTTTTTCCCAAGCTTTTCCCCTCCTTCCCCCCACCCCCCACCCCTAGATGACAGGTAATCTAATACATGCTAAATAGGATAAATTCATATCATTTTATAAAATACGTTTTTAGGCAAATGTGAAGCAATAGTAGCTTATTTTGTAAATTATTAAGAATTTAGGTAAAGCACCCAGAATTTTTAAACAGCCAACATAAGATATATTTGAAATACTGAGAAGCAAATATAGGACAAAAACAGTAGTTAACTGCTCAGAACATAGAGTATGCTTCTAATATCAATATTTAAAGATTTTAAAAATTAATATTTTAGTGAGAACAAAAAAGTTTTATTATTAAGAGGAAGCTAGGTGGGGGGTGGGGTGGGGGGTGGATAGAGCACCAGGTCTGAAGTTAGGAAGAGACAGTTGCTGAGGTCTAGGGGTAGTGCTGCACAGGACCCCCACCCTAACTGGGGCCATCATTCCCTCTCGGCCTAGATTATTTTGAGTTTCCTAAATGGTCCTTTCCCATTACGGTACCCTACACATGGCTGCCAAAGGAAATTTCCATGAGTGCATGGCTGACTCTCCTACTCATGCAATTCCAGTGGCTTTCTATTGCCTCTAGGATAAAAGAGAAATTCCGCTGTTCAGCTTGGAAAGCCATATTCCGAGCCTCCACTTCTCCTTCCACCACAATCCAGCCAAACTGGATTTCTCTCTTTTCCTCACAGATGACAGTCTCTTCCCTCTGAACCTTTTCATTAGCCATTCACAGTCCCTGGAAGTGCCCTTTGTCCCAAATCACCATATTCCCTTACTAAGGTTTTCCCCAACTCCCCAACATTGAGGGCCCTCCTCCCAAATTACTTTCTATTTAATCCCTTCTTATTTATTTGCTTTAAATTTATACTGTCTATATGTTCTAGTTGTTTCCCCAAAACTCCTCGTGATACAAGATATAAACTTCTCATGAGTTATTCCTTCATAATTGTGCCTACCTCACATAGTTCCTGGCACATATTAGGCACTAAGCAAATGCTCGTTGATTGAGTAAATCCTGTATGATTTTAATATATACATCAGAAATTCCTTGTTTTTGTTTTTTGGCTGAGGCAGTTGGGGTTAAGTGACTTGCCCAAGATCACACAGCTAATAAGTGTTAAGTGTCTGAGACCAAATTTGAACTCGGGTCCTCCTGACTTCAGGGCTGGTGCTCTATCCACTGCACCACCTAGCTGCTCCAGAAATTCCTTGTTGAAGGAACTTTTAAGTCTGTGGTTTGCCTTTACAAAGTTAAAAAGATACATTATAAAACAAACTATACAGTAAGATCTGATATTTTTTTATACCTTTTAGTCAGCTTACAGTTATAAATTAAGAATGAAATCTGCTGTATAAAATCATCTGTAAAAATTTGTTGTTCTCTTCTTCAGTCTGCACTATAAATATACAGTAATATGGATTAGTCACAGAAGCATTGCATTGTGGCAATGGACAGAGAACTGGCCGTGGAGTCAAGAAAAGTTCGTGTGTTGTCTCTGGCACTGACCTGCATTGAGAGAAGTTGAGTACTAGGAATGTTCTATGGCGAGGAAATAGCAATTCCTGTATTAGTTTTTTTTTTTTAAGATTTTTATAAAGATAAGAAATATATGAGTGAATTGTTTATTATTATCTTTTGTAGATCTGCATTTTTTTCTATTTTTTTCCTATATCTTCTTGAGAGATTTCCTGCAGTGATTGCTCAGGTGTTTGAAGATTGTGTCATGGTGTATGTCTGATTTGGCCCCTCTGCAAATTTGTGTCCTTACGTAATATTTCAGTCTGCGTGTATGACACAACTCTATAGGGGACTAAAATTTGGAAATCTAAATCTGGTGATTCTGTTATCATTGATGATGAAAAATAATCATTGATCCTGTTCATTCCATTTTTGCTTGTTTCATTCATGGATGTTCATAGGATGATATCACTCAGTTGGGACCTTATGTTGAGCTTTCTATACATTTATTTTCAATTCTATTGCCTTTTTTACTTTTTTATGAGGTGATATTATTCACTTTCATTATTACTATTCTTTTCCACAATATTTTATAAATGATTTTGTGTTCTAAACTAACTCTACTGTTAATACAAAATCATTTATAAAACATGGCCTGGAGATCAAGTATTTTGGGACTTGGATGATATCTGAACTTTTTTGGCTTCCTAGTTGTGTCAACTGTTTTACATAACTTAAAATTTTCAGGAAAGTGATGATAATAAAGGCCTATATCTTCCTTTTCCTCTTTATTTTAGTATTAGAGGTTCACTTAAATAGGTCAAGGCAAAGTTATTGTAATGTCTTGTTGAGTGTCTTTATTCTAGTTTTAAATTTAATTTGGTTTTTGAACTTCGTTCTAATTAATTGAAGACTGCATGTAGACAGTTTTCCTGTCCATTAAGATATAACCAGTATCATTTTTTTGTGATAATATCCAATACTCAAATGTTTTCATGTCTGAAAGAAAATATTCATGATATATAGCCAGAAGACTATGAGTAGATTGTAGGCCTCTTTTATATCGAAGACCTAACATTTTCCAATATATTTTCCACTATTCTTACCTGAGCTTACCTTCTAATTGAAGTCATTGAGTATCCAAATATATTGATCTGACTTCCAGAATATTGTCAAGTTCTTTAAGGAATTTCTCTACCTTTTCTTCCTTTGCAATACATGTTGGCATATAAATAGCATTTATTATTATAGTTCTTTATCTCTTATTTTTTACATGAACACTAAAAGACAAGATAATATTTCTTGTTGCCTTTGAATATACAATGAAACCAATTCTTTTAACTCTTTTCTTAATATCTATAGGATGAAGCTACCATCCATTCTTCCATTTATTTACTGTAAATTCCTTTTTTTGTTGTTTTCTTTATCACAAAAATACTGATTTGATATGGCTGAGTTATTCAATAGTATATTAATTTGAATTTTCTCTCTTAGACTTTAAAATGTAAAAGCAATTTCATTGGCAATTAGGAGACAGGAGGGTAGAAATGGCCAATGAGGGCTCAAAGAACAGAGCAGGCATTAATCATGTAAATGAAAAAAGTACAGAGACCAATGAATAAACAAAACAGAAGAAGAAATTGAGGGTATAACTAATAACTTATTAGGATATACTATGTTTATAACTTTTAAAAGTCCAAGGAAATTGAATGAAGCCTAGGGAGCTTAAGTGATTTGTCCAATAGTAAATAGCAAAGTCATATTTGAAACTAGCTCCTCTGATCCTAAGGTGGAAGTCCAGGACTGACATTCAACAAATGCATTTTTAGCAGGGCAAAGCTGCAGAGATGAGGTGTGCTTTCAAGCTAATTTATTCTCCCCAATCATTGTCAGTTTTCAGTGATGTGTATATATTACAGTTGACTAAGTTCAGAAACATGTTTAGGCATCTAATTAAGATAGAGCCCCCTACAATGTATTGCCATTAACATATTCCTAAAGTGAATTTATTTTACATGGAGAGAGACATTTATTTCTAAGCTGGAATAGGAGTTAAACCCCCTACTGTCCTGCTGCCCCCAGTCACACAGCTCTAAGCAGCAAGTAGCTGTACAATTCCTGATAAGTTGGCTGGTATGCACCGACTGATTCTGTGCAATTGGTTGGATCGGCACGATTCTGCATCTAGCTCCTGCAACTCTGAGACTCAGGAGCAGAAGGGAGGTGAAATTGATAGTGAGCCAGTGATGCAAGGTTAGGAACTAAAAGGGCTGGTCTTCAAATTAAAATAGAAATAGTGGGTGTTGAACCAGGGGGGAGGAAGAGTTGGATGCAGCCAGCGAGGGGGTGAATGGGGAAAGTTGATGGTTTGGAGATTTGGATCAGGGTGGAAAGATGAATGAAGTTTTTGTGGGTGTGATGTGAAAGTGGGAAAAGTGAAGAATCTGGGTTTGGAGAGTGAGAAGATCTGAGAGGCAAGTGGGGAGGGCCCACAAAAGATGGGCCAAAGAATATGAAAAGTGTCAAACCATCTCTCTGCCCCCTAAAAAAAAGACCTTGTTAAAGTTAAAAACATCCCAAATCCGACGAAAATGAGCCTTACATTTCCTGGAAGACTGTGTTATAGAGTGACCTGAGATAATTAGCTGGAGTTTTTTCCCTCCTCCTGTTGTCCTCCAAGGAAGCAGCCTTAGCATTTTGTTTTAGGCATCTCTGCATTTCAAGGTCAAGGTGTGTCTCTACTTGTTGGAGATCAACCAGTGTCTGGATCCTTCAGTAGCAGTGTCCTTTTCTCCCTGGATTCCTCTCGATGATCAGAAGTTGTTGAGCTAGAGAGCAGATAAAAATCCAAGATCTGTTTATGGTCAGGAAAGCACTCGATGTGCTTTTTGCAAGAGAAGGGGGGTAATAAAACTTGTTTCCTGGCAACATTTCAAGTTGGGTAATTACAGCCTGCCTCCCCCAAATTTTACACTTGAGTTTTGAATGGGTATTTTTCTTTCACTCATGTTTTCAATAAGCCTACTGTGTCCTGTGCAACTTGGACCACATTCTCTGCCTGAGCCAACTCTAGGTCAACAGTGGGTGATTGTGGAGAGATCTGAAGACCCTGGGGCATGAAAGGCACTAACCGTGGGCCGCTCAGCCCTAGTTATCGTCATTAATTATTAGTAATATCACGGCACTCACTCCCACAACATCTCCATTAGCAGGAAAACCCAAATCTGACTCTGACCCTTAATCTGACAAGAGACCTCCCAGAATGAGTGCATTAGCAATTAAAAGAAGATTTTTTCCCGTCCTCTACCACGGCGGCTGCCGCTGCTTCTGATGTTTCCAGAGTCTACCCAGTTACAAAGTTTAGCTTCAAAGCAGATCTTCAATCTTGTATTTGTACTTACTGTTCCCATATTTAGAAGAGAGCAGCACATACTTGTCTATTGCTTCAAGGCAAAAGCAAATTCTAAAGATATTTAAATGGGAACCTTACATAAAAACAAGTTTGCCCAGAAAATCTGATGGGCGGCCTGGGCTTTGTAGGTCCTGAATATCATAACAATTTAGAAACATGAAAAAGGAGAAATCAGGAACCAACCTGCAACTTTTGATAAACTGAAGGATTGATGATATTATTATTATTATTAATATTTTTAAACCACCCAGTTCGGTCTGTGAGGTTTGGTCTGACTTCTTTTACAGCAAGTAAAGGCCTTGTTTCTTTGTAAACAAGCCCAGGCAGCTACAGGAAGGCATACAAGGAGAGAATTATTTAAAGTTTTTCCAGGGCTGCTTTCTGCAGAGAGATAGCATCAATTTCAACATTAGGAGCTTAGTATTTGAGGGAAGTGTGATTTTAGGAGGTTTGAATGGTGATCTTTTGTTTTATCTCTGTATTATCTTCATTTCAAGGGGTTGGAGGTAAAAATTGTCCCTGGACTGGATGGATTCTTGTTTAAAAGTCAGTATTATCAATTCTGACAGATGTAGTTCTTTTCAACAGCGAGGTGATTCAGGCCAGTTGTGATGGAGAGAGCCATCTGCATCCAGAGAGAGGATTATGGGGCCTGAATGGAGATCACAATATAGTATTTTCACCTTTTTTCCATTGTTGTTTGCTTGCTTTTTGTTTTCTTTCTCATTCTCCCCCCCCCCCTTTTTTTTTTTATCAGATTTTTCATTGTGGAAACACTGTATGGAAGAATTGCACATGTTTAACATATTGGGTTACTTGCCATCTAGGGTAGAGGGTGGGGGAAAAGAGGGGGAAAATTTTGGAACACAAGGTTTTGCAAAAGTGAATGTTGAAAATTATTTGTTTTGGAAATACAAAAAAAAAGCTTTAATAAAATAAAATAAATAAAAGTCAATATTATTCCAGAGAGAGCCTTTTCCTTCATCTCTGGAGGTAAAAAGTTTCTTGCCAATACAATTGTAGTTTATTATTTTGGTAGCTGAGCCATTCATAATTTTTTCACACAGATCCCTTATGTATCTGGCTGGAGTTTTTCAGTACAATCTCTGAGCAAGGAACAATGTTTCTTTCTTTACATATTTAAGTTTTCTGTTCATGAGATTGTTCCTGTAACCCTTCTTCACCATGATTTTAATCAAAAGTAATCATAAAATGAGATCCCCTGAAAGTGACCCTTGGCCCAAGGCTGTTTTGAATCAAAATCCACTTAAAAACGACATATCTTACAAGTTCCCATCAATGAATTAATTTTAACTGAGCACAGGACAAGAAAAGATTCTCCCCATGCAAATGGATACCCTCCCACAGGTTACCACATCACCAGGGGAAAAGGATTTCACCCTAGGTATATACATGGCCAGGGAACATGCAGAGAGAGCATTTGCAAATGCCACAACTAAGGTGACAAGTCTGAGGTGACATTCTGGCCAGAACCCTCTTCTTTTCCCAAATACTTCTGCTTTCTCCCTCTGGTCCTCAGACTTCCTGTGGTGAGGTCTCAGGCCTGCTCTCGGCTCTTATCTCGGCTGAGCTGGTCTCCCCGGTCTTCAGCTGCTGTTTTGTCTCGGCCCCCACCAGCCCTTACCCAGCATATAGCTCCAGGGGCTGTCGAGCTCTTTTACAATTTTCAATTCTAGCCAGTTACACCTGTGCAGCTAGCTAGAGAAAGCCTAAAGGCTTTTAAATCAAACTCCCCTGCTGCCATTCATACAGATTCAGTTTAAACTATTTATTCGAGTTGTGGTCAGAAAATTCCTTTGAACTCCTATCAAACCCCAGGATACCTGGATCCTTACAAATCATTCTAGAAATTCTGCTTAATAAAAACTGCAAAGGAGCTGGGCAGAACTAGGCCTGTGAGTGGGAGATGCCTTTCAGTCTCTATAGTTTTCAGTTGTGTCCTACTCTTTATGACCCCATTTGGAGTTTTTTTGGCAGAGATACTGAAGTGGTCTGCCATTTCCTTCTCCAGTTCATTTTACAGATGAGGAAACTAAGGCAAACAGGGTAAGTGACTTGCTCAGGGTCACACAGCTAGTAATTATCTGAGGTCTTTGAACTCAGGTCTTCCTGACTCTAGGCTGGGCTCTCTATCAAGTCCCTCCCTAGCTTCCCATCATGTATCAGGTCTATATAAATTGCCTTAGGAGCAAAACTGGAAAGAGACTGGTACATGTCCTATTTCTCTTCAACAACCCATTTCCACATTGTGAAGTTGGTTAACTTGGTCCTGCTTTCCACTAGCAACCAAAAGTCATCATATACTCCCTGAATATGGACTTTCTCTAATGACCTATTTCAAAACTTCATCATGACATGACCATGACCCTGAATTCTCTCTCTTTATTTTTTTAATTAAAGCTTTTTATTTTCCAAACATATGCATGGATGCATAATCTTTCAACAGTAACCCTTGCAGAACCTTGTGTTCCCTCCCTTCCCCCACCTCCTCCCCTGGATGGCAAGTAGTCCAATATATGGTTGGGGTTTTTTTTGTTTTTTTGTTTTTTGCTTTTTTTTTTTTTTTTTTTTTTGGCTGAGGCAATTAGGGTTAAGTGACTTGCCCAGGGTCACACAGCCAGGAAGTGTTAAGTATCTGAGACCAGATTTGAACTCAGGTCCTCCTGGCTTCAGAGCTGGTGCTCTATCCACTGTGCCACCTAGCTGCCCCTAGTCCAGTATATGTTAAACATGGTAGAAATATATGTTAAATCTACTATATGTATACATATTTATGAAATTACCATGCTGCACAAGAAAAAATCAGATCAAAAAGGAAAAAAAAAAGAGAGAACAAAATGCAAGGAAACAAGAAGAGTGAGAATGTTATGTTGTGACCCACATTCAGTTCCCACAGGCCTCTCTCTGGATGTAGATAGCTCTCTTCATCACGAGATCATTAGAACTATGACCCTGTATTCTCAAAGGCTGGCCCCCAGAGTACAAGCTGTAGTTCCTATCAACTAAGGCTTGCCTAAACTTGGGTGTCTGGGAGTGTAGAAAGGACTGGCTAATTTAATACGTAACTAAAAGGCCAGTCACTGAGGAATGAATTTGGAGTGCATGACAACTTAGGAAGATAGTCTGCTAAAATGTGAAAGGAGTATCAGGACTGGTGAAATAAGATCTTTTTAAAATATTGACGAGTACCTTAGATATAGCACTTTGTACTTTTCAAAGGTCTTTCATGTCCGTTATTTCACTTAGTCCACAGGGATAGTTATAAATAGGATCACTTGGATATGTCCTTAGAGAAGGACCTTAGAAACTACTGAACACAGAGAGCTTCTCTTTTTCTAGTCCCACAACTTGAAAAAAAAATAGTATTCTCAAAGACTAGCACAGTTTGTTTTTATTCACTCCAAGATAGAAATTTAAGTGGCTGGATTTGGGGGAATTTTCATTTATGATTCTCTTCCTCTTCATCTCTCCCTCTTAGCTTCCTTGAAGTCTCAGCTAATGGCCCAGCTTCTAAGAGAAGTCTGCCCTGGTCCTCCTTAAGTCTTAAGCTTTCTCTTTGAGACTGTCTACAATTTACCCTGCCTATGTCTTTTTGTACATAATTGTTTACATACTGGGTCTCCCTATTAGGCTGTGAGCCATTTGACAGCAGAGACTCTTTTTGCCTTTCTTTGTATGTCCAGAAGCTCAGTGCTTGACCCATTGTAGGAGTACATAAATGCTTGGTGACTCGACACTTTTCCTTATATACCTTTTTCTGAACATGAGGTAATTGATAATCTTTGGAAGTTTCACTATACTATTCACTATACTATAGTTTCACTATACTACTTTACTTGAAGCACTTTATCCGCCAATGTTTTTGGAAGTGAAGTGCATGGTGGAAAGGGTATGTTTATCTTGGAGCTAACTAGACTTTGAAAGCCATAATGCAACAACTTTAACACTAGCTGTGATATATTACCTGGCATATTACCTCCCCACTTGGGATTCTAGACCTCAGGTACACATGTTAAGCAGCAGTAAATCTAAAAGGCTAAAGGACTAAGTGTGAATGAGGAGAAAGGGGAAGAAAGCAGAATAGCCATTTTCCATTATTTTCAATGAAAGCAGAACTGGAAAAGTGTCATTTATCACACAAAGGAGGCTTTAGAATTTTAACCTTCCCAGCTTTCTTGCCCACTAATTTGCTAGCTGAGGTAATAGTCTTCATCAATGTGTGACCAACCTCAAACATGACCTTTACATGAATGGAAAGTAGAACAAGGTGTAAAATATGGGACTTTGGGCAAATTTAATTGAACAGCATATGGAATGGTCACTGAATGCATTTGGCCTTGATAAGCAGATAATAGAGGATAAGGAAGGGGGGAAAAATCCATTATTTTCTGTTTAGATTTATTTTATTATTTTAAATAAATAGGTAAAATAGGTAAATAATTTTAAAAATTAGGTAAAATAGGTAAAAATATTATTTTATTATCATTCACAACAGATGTAACTGGCATTCATATTTTGCTTTACAGTTTTATATATGATCTTGTTTGAACTCCACAATGACACTTTGAGGTGGGTACAAGAATTATCCTCTTTTTCATACACTGTGATTGGGTCTTCATAATGGGTGTGTAGCCAAGGCAAATAAATAGCTAACACAGGCATCACTGGCCTATTACATATACTGTAGGAAAAGGACACGCATGGAGATATGTAGGCACAACAAAGCCCAGCTAGTTAGTAGCTCTGAAAAGAGGAAAAGGCCATAGAACCATAGCTTAAAGCTGAAAGAGAATTAGTACAATCCCTTTGTTTTACTGATGAAGAACCTGAGACCCAGTGGGGTGGGATACCTTGCCCAAGTCACACAGGTGGTAAGTGACTAAACTAGGATTAGAACTCACATCCTATGACTCTGTGTTCATTGGTCTTCCCTGATATTCCATTTTCTAGCTCCCCTTTAATGTGCCATCTCCTCCATTAGAATGTAAGATCCCTGAAAGAAGGAATTAGAAAGATTGGAATTAGTCATAAAAGGATCTACCTTTCTATTCATTTATCTATCATCTATCAGTACACCTATTATCTATCTCTCTATATATTACCTATTGATATCCATCATCTGTCATCTATCATCTATCCATCTGTTATCTGTATCCACCCATTTATTTTTTATCTACCATCTATCGATCATTTGTCATCTATCTATCTATCCATCGTCTATCTATATTTCTTACCAACATTTATCATCTGTTCATCAATCTATCCATCTATCTATCATATGTGTCTATTCACTGTACCATTGTAATGTTGGCTAAAGACATTAACTTAGACACAAGGGCCTATCTAATGGTTAAGTTCAATCAATTATAGGCAGCACATTTTGCTTTCACATAAAAATTTTTTTGAGTGAACTCTGGGTAATCTTATATTCAGATATTGTGATTTTAGAATCAGGGAATGGGAAGAGGAGAAAGCTTTTAAAGTTGCTCTTGTCTTTCCAGTTTATATTTTATCTTCCAACACCAGTCTAGGAGCCTGGGGTGATCAGATTGATTTTTATCATTTTTAAAATGTATTATTATTTTTTGCAATGGGAAACATCTCTTTGCTAGAATGGGAACCTATTTTTTGGAAATCAAATTAGGAATAGACTATGAGGGATTAGAATCAGGAAGGGACTCTAAGATAGGTAGTCACCTCCCATGCCCTCTACAGAGCCATTCCTTTCCATAAGTATTTATTTAACATTCTTCAGAACTTCCTCATTTTTAATACTTTCAATCTCCTGATAATGTTAAAGTTTTCCATGAAAAGATCTAGGAGCTGATGCTAACCTTGCTTGTTAACATCTTGCCAATTGGTCCAGATTAATTAAATAAAGGCAAGGACTACAAGAGGCACTAATCTCTCTGCTTAATGACATGGTCCTTGAAGCAGTTATTCAAGGAGGAATAAAGTCACTTCTTAGGTCTGGGAGCAATAATTCCTTTAAAGAAATGCTTTCTTGCTCCCAATTATCTTTTCTTATGGTCTGTTAGAGTACCTGAAATTCCAGCATTAGAACCATTTATTTGGGTTAAGGCATAATACTTAGAGATGGTCCCTCTTAAAATGAAGTGGGAAAATACATTCATCTCCTAAGAGCCACCAACATATTAGTAATGAGTTATTTATTCAGGGCCTAGAGGGAATGGGATATAGACCAGGTAAATTTTAATAGAAGATGAAAGTTATGTAAAATCTAAAACAGGACACTTCTTGGATATTACAGAGAGGAGTAGTAGGTAAATGGAAGAGGAGAAGGAGAAAACTGGTCCTCTCTTCAAAATGGGAATAATAATTTTTTACTACTCAACTCACAGGCTTGTTTTGAGGTTCAACTGTGATATGTGAGCGTTTTATGAGCATAAAGTACCATAAAATGTAAAATAACAAAATGATAATAGATGATGGAGAGACATGCAGCCAAAGAAAAGAGCACTCAGTTTGACATCAGGAAAACCGGGGGACAGTTGTTAGCTGTCACTTGCTTAGAGGCTATTCTACTTTTGTCGGGACTGTTTTGACCTCACTTTTCCAGAACAAGGCTGGCTCCGTGTCTCAGTTGGGTTCTAGGGGTACCCCTTAGGGACTGGGATGTTTATAGTACTGTCAGCTCAGCTCACAGCTAGGCACTAATGACAAGCATCCTAGTTCCAGTTACTTAATTAACTTCCAATTTAACTAATTAACTAACTTTTAATTTAGCTAATTAGTTTACAGGGGTATTTGTTGTTTGTTCTTCAGTTTGAGGAGGACCAGTGACATCACAGGGTGTTTTAACTTGGGTTGGGTCTTGATTCCTTTGTGAATTGGATTTCAGGGAAGTAGAATTTTACCATCTCCTCAGCTTTGCTCTCTTCCAGAGTCATGGAAGGCAAAAGTCGGGACAACTGGTGATTACCCAGTCTGTGGCCTTGGCGGCCTCCCTGTCCTGTCAAGCCTTGGGCCCTCTCCAGCGCCTGCCTCAGCCGCCTTCATGGCCCCCAGGACAAATTGTTTTCACTGGGAGAAGCCTTCCCATGCTTAGGGTATCTCTCTAAGCTAGTCCCCACCTGCTTTAGCTTCTCTTCCTGGGTATGGACATCAAGGTGGGCGAGCCCTCCCCCTGGAGGTTCGAGTCCTCCCTGAAGGCCCCTGAAGGAGTATAACAAGAACAGCGGGTATAAAGGACAACTCCCCTCACCTTAACTGGGAGATTCCTGAGGAGGGTGGGCCTAGACTTCATGCAGCTTCTACAGACTGGGTTCAAGCCTAAGTGCAGCGCTTCGGGCCAGATCTGAAAGGTCACAGCACTCCTTGGGCCTAGCTGGCGACAAATCTCAGCCTGGACTTGATTCTAGCACTTCTCAAGGCTGATATTGTCATTTCCAATCTCCATCTAAAATGAAAGAACCAAAATAGTAATAATAAATGAATAAGTAAAATGAAAGAACCAGCAGGGAGGCAAAGAACCCCAGCTTCTGTTTCAGAGGCCAAGTGCTGAGCTCTGATCGGGAGGGCCCAAGGCCCTTACATGGCTCTCTTGTCTTGCCAGAGCCCAGCAGCTCAGGCCTTTTGAGTTCCTCCCCACTCCTCCTAGATAAGTAGCCACTCAAGGAGGCTAGTCTTCACCACCGAACAGGGCAGAATTACTTAAAGAATGTGGATCCATGTTCCAAAGTCCACAAGGATCTCACCAGACACATCTTGTGCATGCTCAGTAGGCCGGGTTCATTGGTCAGCCCCATCATAGTCATTAGAGGCACAGAAAATTAGACACATTTAAAGGCAAGATGTATAAAGTATAGATACTTTATGTGTGTGTTTGTATATATACACATATTTACATACACATGAGATACATCTATGTATGTGTAAATGTCTATGTGTGTGCATATATATATATACCAAAAATGCTTTGCAAAACTTAAAATGCTAAATAAATATGAACAATCATTATTTCCTCTTTGAGTTTTGTCCAGAGAAAAACCTGGTACTAGAGGAAGCAGGTGGGCCTAAACAATGGGAAGAATATTGTAGGAAAAGTAGTTTTCTATTCAAGTTTAAAGCCTTATTTTTTGCTGCCTTTGTGGATTTTTAAGGTTGTTTTGTTTTTTTGATGTCATGTTTTCTACCCCTACTTTGTATGGGGGCCACTAATGGCATTTTGAGTACAAATCATCAGAAGTACATCAGAGTACATATAAGAAGGAAAGCTCTGTCCAAACCATTTCTGTCAGATGCTGTTACAAAGCAATAATGACATAAGATTCCCTTGGAGTTATAAAGCACAAGAAATATTAATGACAAACAGTGATTTGTGCTAGTTAAGGTGCTTTGTTAAGAATACCAAATTTCATCAGCCACATCGCAGAAACAACATTCACTGAGAACAAGATGAGTAATCCTTCCATTGTACGATGCCTTGTTTACAATGTGTCTAGAAGAACATGTTCAGTGTTGGGCGACACATTATAGGGAGAAGGACAAACCAGCATATGTAAAGAGGACAACAAAAAGAGATAGATTTTAGGTAGGTAGAGATAAGGAAAAATTTTTTTAAGGATTAGAGCTGTTCAAAAGTTGAATGAGAGGGGCAGCTAGGTGGCGCAATGGGTAGCACACCAGCCCTGGAGTCAGGAAGACCTGAGTTCAAATTTGTTCTCAGACACTTAGCATTTCCTAGCTGTGTGACCCTGGGCAAGTCACTTAACCCCAATTGTCTCAGGGAAAAAAAAAAGTTGAATGGGAGAGAGTGAATTCTCCATTTATCATGTGGTTGCTAGATCACCATTTGTGAGGGATATTGTAGAGGGAATTCTTGATTAGGTGTGGGTTGGATTAAATAATCTTTGAGGTCCTTTCTTAATTTGAGTCTGTGTTCAGGACATTGAAAATATGCCTTAGTTGAAAGAACTGGAGATATTTAGCCTGGAAAAAAGAAATGGTGGTCTTCACATACTTAAATGGCAGAGCGATTAGACTTGTTTTGCTTAGCACCAATGGGTATAATTTGGGCAGAATAGGCAAAACTAATTTTCTATGCCTCTGATGACTATAACAGGAGACTGACCAATGAACCCAGCGTAATGAACATGTACAAAATGTTTGACTGGCAAAATCCCTATAGAAGTTATGGGCAGATTTCCAGCTCAACATAAGGAAAAACTTCATTAAAATGTATGTTCTTCAAAATGCAAATTAAAACAATTCTGAGGTACCATCTCACACCAATCAGATTAGCAATATGACAGAAAAAGAAAATGATAAATGTTGGAGAAGATGTGGGAAAATTGGGACATTAATGCATTGCTAACATTGTGAACTGATCCAATTATTTGAGAGCCCTATGGAACTATGCCCAATGGACGATCAAACTGTGTGTATCTTTTACTCCAGCAATAACACCACTAGCTCTATATGTTCAAAAAATATTTATAGCAGCTTTTTATGTGGTGGCAAAGAATTGGAAACTGAGGGAATGTTCCTCAGTTGGGGAATCGCTGAACAAAGTTGTGGTATATGAATGTAATGGAACATGGTTGTGGTATAAGAAATGATAAGCAGACCAGCAGGACGATTTCAGAGAGGCCTGGAGAGACTTGCATGAACTGATGCTGAATGAAACGAGCAGAACCAGGAGATCATTATACACGGCAACAACAATATTACATGATGATCAATTCTGATGGACATGGCTCTCTTCAACAATGAAATATTTCAAACCAGTTCCAATTGTTCAGTGAAGAAAGCCATATACACCCAGAGAGAGGGATATGAAATATGGACCGCAACATAACATTTTCATGCTCTCTATTGATGTTTGCTTGCATTGTGTTTCCTTTCTCTGATTTTCCTTTCTTTTTTTTTTTTCATGTAGATAGGATTTTTCTTGCACAACTTGTCAAGTATTTCAACATTATTAACATGTAGTGGACTTCCTGCCATCTAGGGGAGGGAAGGGGACTGGGGGTAAAATTTGTAATGGAAAGCTTTGTAAAGATCAATGCTGGGGAACTACCCATACATATGTTATACAAATAAAAAGCCTTAATAAAAAAAAAAAGAAAAAAGAAAAAAGAAAAAAAAAAAGAAATGATGAGCAGGATGATTTCAGCAAAGCCTGGAAAAATTACATAAATTGATGCTGAGGAAGTGAACAGAACCAGGAGAACACTGTATACAGTAATATTAACAATGTTTAATGATCAACTATGATAGACTTAGCTCTCCTCAGCAATAAAATGATCTAAGACAATCCCCAAAGTCTCATAACAGAAAATACCATCCACATCCAAAGGACTGTGTAGTGTACATGCAGATTAAAACATTATTTTCATTTGTGGATGTTGTGGGTGTGGTTTTTCTTTTTTGTTCTTTTACAACATAACCAATGTGGAAATATTATTTCCATAATTGTACATATGTAATCTACATAAGATTGCTTGGTGGTTTGCTATTGTGGGGAGGGAAAACTGAAGGGAAAAAAATTTGGAACTCAAATTTAAAAAAAAAAAAGAATGTTGAAAACTATGTTTACATGTAATTGGAAAAAAATAAAATACTATTTTTAAAAAAAATGTGAGCTCTTCAAAAATGGAATGGGTCTTGGAAGGAAGCAAGATCCTCATCAATAGAAGTCTTCAGATTGGGGGTGGTGCTTGTAGGAGAGTTCTGCTTTAGGTATGAGTTGGAATGGATGATTTTCCTAGAAATCTATGAAATTGATATTTTGGGTTAGAAAGATAGTCCATTATCCAGCCCAATATTTTATTTTTTTAAAATTAAAGCTTTTTATTTTCAAAATATATACATGGATAATTTTCAACATTAATCCTTACAAAACCTTGTGTTCTAATTTTTTCCCTACCTTCCCCCTACCTCCTCCCCTAGATGACAAGTGATCCAATATATGTTAAACATAAGCAATTATTCTATAAATATTTCCACAAATATCATGCTGCACAAGAAAAATCAGATCAAAAGGGAAAAAAAAAAACAAAATGCAAGCAAACAACAAAAAGAGTGAAAATGTTATGTTGTGGTCCACATTCAGTTCCCACAGTCCCTCTCTATGGTTGAAGATGGCTCTCTTTATCATTGGAACTGGCCTCAATCATCTCATTGTTAATTAGAGCCACGTCCATCAGAAATGATCATCATATAATATTGCTGTTGCTATGTATAATATTCTCCTGGTTCTGCTCATTTCACTCAGCATCAGTCCATGTAAGTCTCTTCAGGCCTCTCTGAAATCATCCTGCTAACCATTCCTTATAGAACACCAATGAATATTTTCAATATTCACCTCAGGGGGTATAACCTGAGAAATCTTCCCTAGGTAAAAAAGATCATATATCTATATATTATACATATATTGCATATATATATACAACAAAACATTATAAGTTTATAAATATTATAAGTAATACATTGTTCCTTAATGCATACATCAATTCTGCTGGAACAAATTCAAGCATTTTCAAGAGGGGAAAAATACTCCCAAACATTATAGAAGAACTGACTATAGTTGGAAATAAAACAGTGAAGAGCTGTATTTCTATTCCTTGAGACTCAGAACAGACTAATTCATTATATCTACTGGTACATTAGAGAAAGGGCCGCTAGGGATTTTTTTTTTTCAATTTATGGAATAAAACAAGCATTTCCATAACATAGTACAGTAAAAAAAAAAAAAAAAAAAAAAGACAATTGTAAATGAAACTAAATTATCATCTACAACTGCTATTCCTTTCAAATATACAATAAAATTATCATGAATTTTTTTCTTTTTTTGATATAATTTATTTTATACATTTAAAAAAATAATTCTGAGAAAGCATCCATAAGTTTCACTAGATTGCCTGAGAAGTCCACAACCCCCAAAAAGTTCAACAAAAACATTTTGCTTAAAGCCCCAGGTTGAGGAAGATCCCATTCCCTCTGGAATCACCCTATTGTCTTTCTTTCTTTTTTTTTTTTTTAATTAAAGATTTTTCAATCTGGAACTATGCTCAAAAAGTGATCAAACTGTGCATACTCTTTGACCCAGCAGTGTTTCTACTGGGCCTATATCCCAAAGAGATTTTAAGGGAGGGAAAGGGACCCACATGTGCAAGAATGTTTGTGGCAGCCCTTTTTGTAGTGGCAAGAAACTGGAAACTGAATGGATGCCCATCAATTGGAGAGTGGCTGAATAAATTATGGTATATGAATGTTATGGAATATTATTGTTCTGTAAGAAATGACCAGCAGGATGATTTCAGAGAGGCCTGGAGAGACTTGCATGAACTGATGCTGAGCAAAATCAGCAGAACCAGGAAAACATTATACACAGCAACAAGACTATATGATGATCAATTCTGATGGACGTGGTTCTCTTCAACAATGATGTGATTCAAACCAGTTCCTATTGTTCAGCGATGAAGATAGTCATATACATCCAGGGAGAGGCCTGTGGGAACTGAGTGTGAACCACCACACAGCATTTTAACGCTTTCTGTGAATATTTCCCTGCATTTTGTTTTCCTTCTTAGGTTGGTTTTTTTTTTTCCTTCTCTTTCTAGATCTGATGTTTCTTGTGCAGTAAGATAACTGTATAGATATGTATACATGTATTGTATTTGTCATATAAATATCATATTTAGCATGTATTAGATTACCTGTCATCTAGGGATGGGGAGGTGGGGGGAAGGAGGGGAAAAGCTTGGAACAAAAAAAAAAGTTTTGCAAAGGTCAATGTAGAAAAATCAATGATATGTTTTGTAAATAAAAAGATTTTAATAAAAAAATAAAGCTTTTTAATTTTCAAAATATGTACATGGATAATTTTCAACATTTACCTTGTAAAACCTTGTATTCCAGATTTTTTCCCTCACTTCCCCCCATTTTCTCTCCTAGATGGCAAGTATTTTAATATATGTTAAATAGGTGCAATTCTTCTATATGTAACTCCACAATTATCATGCTGCACAAGAAAAATCAGATCAAAAAGGACAAAGATGAGTTAGAAAACAAAATGCAAACAACAAAAAGAATAAAAATGCTATGTCGTGGACCAGACTCAGATCCCAGGCCTCTCCCTGGGTGTATATGGCTTTCTTTTTTACTGAACAATTGGAACTGGTTTGAAACATCTCATTGTTGCAGAGAGCCATGTCCATCAGAATTGGTCATCATATACTCTTGTTGTTGCTGTGTATAATGATCTCCTGGTTCTGCTCATTTCACTCAGCATCAGTTCATGCAAGTCTCTCCAGGCCTCTCTGAAATCATCCTGCTGGTCGTTTCTTACAGAACACTAATATCCATGACATCATTAAATATTTTTCTTTCCCCATCCCCAGCTTCCTCACTCTATTTCTGAGTCTCTGCTTCTGTAGAGATGTATGAGAAATTAGGATCATGAAATCATAAGACTTAAAGCCAGAGGGAGCTTAGTGGCCACCTTAGAGTACAAACCCCTCACTTGGGGGATGAGGACTTGTCTGAGGTCACATAATAAATAGCAAAGACAAATTTAATTTCAGGTTTCTGTGACTCCAAATCCATAATTCTTTCCCCTGCCTCATACATCTTAGAAAATGATGCACAGGAAATTTGGGAAAAAGGAAAATGATTCCACAAATAGTCATAGGCTAGGTCTTTAGTATCAAAGAATGACTCTCCTACGGTCCCTACCTCCCCACTTCCAATTAGATTTTCATCTATCAATTTCACCTGGCAGTTCCCATTTGGTCTTTTATGGTTTAATACCCAAGAGTATGAACTACTCTCTCCTCTTGCGTATTTTAGGGAATTATCTGAGGTGAACTGCATTATTGGAAGTCCATAGTTAGTCCTATTGTTAGAATAGTGATCAGCCCATTTAAAATAACTGTAGAAAATATAAAATATTTGGGAGTCCATTGTCAAGACAAAGCCAGGAATTATATGAATACAATAAAAAAAGTTTTACAAAAATAAAATTAGATCTAAACATTTGGAAAAATACCAAGTGCTCATGGGTAGCCTGAGCTAATATAATAAAAATGACAATTCTACCTAAATTAATCTACTTATTCAGTGTTATACCAATCAAACTGCCAAGAAATTATTTTTACAGATCTAGAAAAAATAATAACAGTTCATCTGGAAGAACAAAAGGGCAAGAATTTCAAGGGAATTAATGAAAAAAAATGCAAAGGAAGATGCTCTAGCTGTACGAGACCTAAAATTATATTATAAAGCAGTGATCATCAAAACCATTTGGTACTGGCTAAGAAACAGGGCAGTCGATCTGTGTAATAGGTTAGGTTTACAAGATGCAGTAGTCAATGACTATAGCTGATAAACTCAAAGACTCCAACTTCTGGGATAAGAACTTAATGTTTGACAGAAATTGCTGGGAAAACTAGAAAACAGTATAGCAGAAACTAGGCATCTAGTTTCTAACTAGACTAACATCTAACACCACATATCAATATAAGTTTGAAATGGGTTCATGATCTAGACATAAAGGGTGATATTATAACAAGTTAGAAGAATAAGGGATAATTTATCTCTCAGATCTGTGGAGAAGGAAGGAATTTATGACCAAGAACTAGAGAACATTATGAAATGCAAAGTGATTATATAAATTAAAAAGATTTTATACAAACCATACCAATGCAGCTAAGATTAGAAGGGAAGCAGAAAACTGAAAAAGTTTTTACATCCAATGTTTCTGATAAAGTCTCATTTCTAAAATATGTAGAGAATTGACTCCAATTTATAAGAATACATGCCATTCCCTATTTGATAAATGGTCAAAGGATATGAACAGACAATTAAAAATATTAAAGCCATTTCTAGTCATATAAAAATGCTGTAAATCACTATTGTTTTGAGAAATGCAAATTAAGACAACTCTGAGGTATCACTTCAAACATCTCAGATGGGCTAAGATGTCAGGAAAAGATAATGATAAATGTTGGAGATGTGGAAAAACTGGGACACTAATGCATCGTTGGTAGAATTGTGAACTGGTCCAACCATTCTGGAGAGCAATTTGGAACTCTGCCCAAAAGGCTATAAAACTGCATATCTTTTGATCTCACAGTGTCTCTATCAGATCTGTATCCCAAAAAGATCATAAAAAAGGGAAAAGAACCCACATGTGCAAACATATTTGTAGCAGCCCTTTTTGTAGTGTCAAGGAGGAGGAAATTGTGTGGATGCCCATCAGTTGGAGAATGGCTGAATAAGTCATGGTAAATAAATGTTATGGAATATGATCAGTAGGATGACTTCAGAGGCCTGGAGAGAATTATATGAACTGATGGTAAGTGAAATGAGCAGAACTAGGAGATCATCTTACACAGCAACAGTAAGATTGTGTGGTATCAACTGTAACAGAAGTGGCTCTTTTCAACAATGAGGTGATTCAAGCCCAATTCCAATAGATTTGTGATGGAAAAAGCCATCCACATCTAGAGAGAGACTGTGGGAACTGAATGTGGATCACAGAGTAGTATTTTCACTTTTTTAAAAACTTTTTTCTTTTTCATTTTTTCCCCTCTTTTGATCTGATTTTTCCTGCACAGCATGATAAATGTGGAAATGTGGTTAGAAGAACTGCACGTGTTTAGCTTATGTTAGATTTCAAGCAATGGGGAGGAAGGAGAAAGATTTGGAACACAAGATTTTGCAAGAGTGAATGTTGAAAGCTACCTCTGCATGTGTTGTGAAAAGTAAAAAGCTATTATTTTTTTAAAAAGGGAAAAAAAGCTGATCAGAACTTGCTACAGCTCCTGAACTAGGCAGACAAGGAAGCTTAGTAAATGTTTCTTCCATTCCCTCTATTTTACAGGGATCATAGCTCTTTGTTGTCAAAGTAGAACTAAAAGCTCATTTACAACACACCAAAATTCACATTATCCCAACTTCACTCTCCATTCTTATTCTGTCAGTCAATAAGAATTTATTCTTCCTGAGTTCAAATCTGGCCTCAGGCACTAACTAGATATGCAACCCTGGGCAAATTACTTCACTCTGCCTCAGTTTACTCATCTGTAACATGAGCTGGGGAAAAAAACGACAAATCATTTTTGTATTTTTGTTGCTAGGAACTCCCCCCCCCAAAAAAAAAGTCCCTGACTTCCACCATCTCACAGTTCAATGGGAGAAACAATCTGCAAACAACTGTGCAAAAAATCTATAGACAGTATAAATTGGAGGTAATTAACAGAAGGAGTCTTCTTATGGAAGGTGAGAATTTATCTGGAAATTGAGGGAAGACTGGAAGGTGGAAATATGGAAGCGGACTTAGAACAGAGTCTGAGTCCAGCTCAAGGCAGATTGGAAGGACTTCAAGAAAGGTCAGTCCCACTGGGGTACAGGAAGTGTTCAGTCCAGCTCAGACTGACTCCAGGAAAGCCAGGGAGAGAGTCTTTCAAAGCAGATCATCAACTGAGACCCTCCCTCCTGGTTCAGTGGTGGAGCAGACCAGTGGGGCAGCCTCTAGTCCCAGTGCAGAAGGCAAATTGCCAGCCCCTGAAACCAAGCTACTTGTTGGAGAGAACAGGTAGGGTTACCCCATGCTGAGATCAAAACACTAAACACAAGGGGCCCCTCTGCTCAAAGATATGGCTCAGAGCTGCTCGGGAAGCTTGGGACATCAATCCCTGTAGCCCAGGAGCAGAGCTCCTTAAAAAGAGACTTAAAAGTCACAAATTAGGCAGGGAGGAAGAAAAAGAAAGAAAATAAGCAAGAAACAGAAAAGAACCTTAACCATAGAAAGCTATTATTGTGACAGGGCAGACCAAAACACCAATTCAGAACAGGACAAAATGTCCACAGGGGAAATCTCAAAGAGTGATATGAACTGGTCTTAAGCCCAAAGAGGATTCTTGGAAGCACTCATGGAAGATTTTAAAAAGCAAAGAAGAGAGGTAGAAGAAAAATTGGGAAAGGAAAGTAGAGGTATGCAAGAGAGTCAACAGCTTGGAAAAGGAAGGACAAAAATTGACTTAAAACAATTCCTTAAAAATTGGCCAAATGCACTGAAGAAAATGACACCTTAAAAAGCAGAAGCAATCAAATGGAAAAAGAGATACAAAACTAAATGAAGAAAATCGAATTAAAAACTAGAACCAGGCAAATAGAAGTTAATGATTCTGAGACATCAATAATCAATCAAACTAAAAAGAATGAAAAAATGGAAGAAATCAGACATGATTGAGCAACCATAGACACTAAAAGCCCTTAGAGGAGAGGTGGGAGAAAGCAGGATGTACTATGCTTCTCTAGTATTCTGAAATAGCAAGTGGAAGGTAGGCAATCCTTACAAAAGGCAAAATAATTTCCATCTCTATGTTCACAAACCCCAAATGATCTGCCATCTTGGGGCAAAGAGTTTGAAAATTCTCAAAATACAACTTGCCTAGGATCTCACAGCTAGTTGTCTGAGGTCTGATTTGAACTCAGATATTAACTGATTTCAGGCTTTGTGCCCTGTCCTTTGCTGCCTGGCATAGTTGGTATCTGAAGATTTACAAGGTTGTCAGAGATATATAACTGAAGGGGGGAAGGAGGGGAAGATGAGCCAGAAATAAAGCAGGTTTAAGGGCCAATGAATAGATAACCTATGTATTGTTAGTATTACTAACATGTCACTAGGGGAGTCCACTGTGTCTATTATAAAACTTTCAGGTTAGGAAGATCAAAGGAAAGTTATTTTTTAAGTTATAAATTAATTAAAAAATTAAATTACATTACTGTAAGAAACAAAATATCTTACCAAAAACTCCACTGATGAATGCAGGAAAGATTTATTATATATTCTTGCAGGAATGGGTGACTAGGTATATAGACACCTGTTTGAAATTCCAAAGGCAGCATTTTATTATTTATCTTGAAGTCCCTCCCGGGATTCTCCATTAATTGGATGTTACCCAAGTCACAGAATACAAATCTCCAACCTCTGTACATAACCACTCCCTGCCCCCAAGAATCTTACATTTTTAGAAGGGAAGGGGAGGTAATAGAGGAGGGCTAAAGGTAAAGAACAAAAGATTTTTTTCAAATCTCAGGTCACCACCCCTTATTGCAAAAGTCAGTCCCTCCCCCCAAGGAGCTTACATTCTTTTGGGGGAAGATAAACCTCCACCCTTGATTATTCCTTGATATCCTTGTGGGTTTCAGTTTTTTTAATTTAAGTTTCATTTCTCCAATTTAATCTTCATAATAGTGGAAACCAAATGCCCGTCCATTTCTCAAAATAAATAACTTCACAACAAACCCAGGAGTTAGGAAATCAGAGCCCCTCTCTCCGGATATTGTGGATTTTTTGCTTCAGAATCAGTCTAGAGGCTTCATATTTTGTTGGTTTGAGGGGAGGTTAGAGGAGGTTACAGAGAATCCTGTCTGATCTCCGCCACCATGGCTCCACCCCAAGAATTCACAACTTTAGCAAAGTTGCAGCATTCAAAATTAATCCACCTAAATCATCACCATTTTTATATATTACCAACAAAGCTCAGCAGCAAGAGATACAAAAAGAAACTCCATTCAAAATAATGGAGGATAGTATAAAATATTTGGGAATCAATCTGCCAAGGAAAACTCAGTAACTATATGAACTAAACTACAAAACACTTGCCACACAAATAAAATCAGACCCAGTCAATTGGAAAAACACCAAGTGCTCATGGATAGGCAGAGCGAATATAATAAAAATGACAATACTACCTAAACCAATCTACCCACCTAGTGCCATACCAATAAAACTCCCAAGAAATCATTTCACAGATCTAGAAGCAATAGTAGCAAAGTTAATTTGGAAGAACAAAAGGTCAAGAACTTCAAAGGGATTAATGAAAAAAAAGACAGATGAAGGTGGTGGCCTTGCTGTACCAGATCCAAAACTATACCATAAAGCAGCGGTCATCAAAACCATTTGGTACTGGCTGAGAAATAGAGCAGTCGATCAATGGCATAGGATAGGATATCAGGACATACTAGGCAATAACTTTAGCAATTTAGTGTTTGATAAACCCAAAGACACCAGCTTTTGGGACAAGTACTCACTATGTGGCAAAAACTGCTGGGAAAATTGGAAACTAGTCTGGAAGAAACTAGGGCTTGACCCACACCTAACACCACATACCAAGATCTCAGAGCCCCTCTCTCGAGGTGTCTCTCCTCTCCTCCCCTCCTTTCTTTCTCCCCTCTTCCTCTCTTTCTCCTCTATTTCTCCCTTCTTCCCTCCCTCTTCTCTCTCCCTCCTTCTCCCCCTTCTCTCCCTCCCTTTCTCTTTCCCTCCCCTTTCCCTGCCCCCTCCCTCCTTCTCAAATGAAAGATAATTAAAAAATTAAATGACTTGCAAACGGTCACATTGCTAGTGAGTTAGGATTGGAACTCAGGTCTCTGACTGCAGGTCGTTTGCAACCGAACCTACTAGTCAGTTGTTGTGATCCTTATCATTAATAACCCGAAGTCCGCATGATGTAGTGGAAAACAGCTGGCCTGGGCCCAGAATGAGCTCCGAAATACACTAGATAGGCAAGTAGCTAGCAGAGAAAGGGCCCTATGGATTCCTAGGGAACCTTATCTCAGAAACGGTTTGTTTTTTGTTTCAGTAAAAGGGCCCTCTGCTTCTTTCTACTGTGTGTAAGACGGTGCTTGGTTCAGAAGAGACCGAATACGTCCTGTGAGCTTATTCCCAAGAACGCTCACACTTGCTTCAACTGGAAAATAACATTTCCCACTCATAAACATAACCGGAGCTTTGTTTTATGGACTTCAGAAAACAACCCCCCCGCCCAGCCACGGAAAGGAGAAGCTTTAGGATGCCCCCGGGCAATGACACATGCTACAGTTTGTTGGGCAGTTTGCAGGGAAATCATATTGCACTGACAAGTTATCCAGATTTTTTTTTTCCTTTTTGCTGCGACAGTATATAAGTTTGCTCTTTTTAACAAGTATCCACCACAGGCGGCAACCAGTCACATGCGCCAGTCATGCGGGGAGGCGCGGCCACTCAGCAATCATTAACAAAGCCTTCCACCAGTGCAGAAGAGTCGTTCTCCCCCCCCCCCCCCCGAAAGTTCGCATTTATAACAAAATTGGTAGCATGATTCCCGGGGAACAGACAAGAGGATTTTTTCTTCCCCTCCTCTCCAAGGGCAAAAAGAGCCATGTGTTAGCGACTCTAGTGGTAAGGCTTTCTCAGCCGCCCCACACCTGGAGTATTAAGGACAAAGCGGGCGCGCAGGAGGCAGCCCCCGCCCCGCCCCTGAGAGGGTCCCTTGCTCCGGTCTCGCCGGCCCCTTGGGAGGGAGAGGGCACCCCCCCATCCCCTCGAGTAGGAAAGTGCTCGGAATGCAGGAGGTGATTGGAGCGCTGTGACTTTAATTGAAGCTGTGTGGCCCTTTCCCTTTGGCGTGGAATTAACCCAGGGTTGGCAGCCGGCTGGGGTACACTGGAGGTGGTGGACCCCTGGCTCCTTCTGGTCACCCAGAGGGGAAAAATAAAACCAAGAGTTGAAGCCCTTTTCCTGGTAAGAACAACGAAAGTCCTCGGGACTGCGGATCTGGACCTTCCCTCCCGGCTCGGACTTGGAGTTTTACTTTGTAACCTTTCAGATGCATTTTTAGTAGGGGAGGTAACTGCTGATTGCGCGAGGACTTTGGGATCCTTTCTAGAATGAGAGGGAGGGTAATTAAAAAAAAAAATAAAAAAAGCCACCAAACCAAACCAGGCCTGTGTTCTTAGAAGCTGATAGTGAATTTTTTTTGGCCTAGATGCGTATTCACTCCCTATTATTACTCAGAATTTTTTTCCCCAAACGCTGCCTCATAAATATGCTCTTTGTTCTGAAAGAAAACTACATGTAGAAAAGGAGTTGATTTTTATTCTTACTGGGAATTTTGGGGCCATATTTTTAGAAGAAAAGGGAAAGTTCAGCAATTTTCTGGTTCCTTGACAAAAGCAGAAATTAAGTTTTAGCTTCATGACTTTGGTTTTGAGCTTTCCCATCAAAAAGATAATTAATATAGGACGTGGAGTAGGGGGTCACATTAGATTGATTTCCTGTGTCCTAAGGGATTTAAAGATTTTTTAAAAATACAGTAAACTCATGTTTGATTAGAGGTTTTCAGTGCTTAAAGTAGGTGCTAAATAAGTATTGAGTTCAATAACTTGTCAGGGCAGCTGCTAGTTAAAAGCCCCCTGAGTGTACCGGCTCCCAGTGACAAAGTATAGAAGCAATCAAATAAGTGAAGGGTTGGAGAAGCCTTATAGTATTAACCTTGTCATAAAACAAACTGGAGCAGATTTATCCGCATAAACCCTTTGTTTTTAGAGTTGAGCCAACTTAAAATATTTGCAGGACTGTGCACCTGAACTCCATTTAATTAATCTCTTTCTCCTGCTCTCCCAAGTTCTCACAGCAACAAAAGTTATTAAGGGAGCAAAACTGGTAGGATTGCCGGAGGATCTTTTAAGTTCCATCCCTCCCCACCGGGAGGCCAGTTTGATCTGGCTGCCTATCCCCACTTGGTAAAGTTACCTTTCCTCCCTTACCCTTAATTCCTGGTGCTCCACCCAGACCAACTACTTTCTGAAATAGGTGGCCTTTTCATGCTTCACAAAAGAAAATATGAATCACCTATTCTTGGCTTGTTAGGACAGTGAATGGAAGGGAAAATGCAATGCTGTTTTGGCTACAAGAGCCTGTCAGTTAAGACAGTCTGTGAATGTATTAATTAGGTCAGGTCTGGCTGCTATAATTCCACCAACTGGACCAGATAGTCCTTCAGATACATCTTACTTCCTATAGCCTCCTGCTGTCGGATCTTCAGTAAAGGAAGTGGACTCCAGGTTAAAGGCAATGGACCGGAGGCTAATTGTCTGGTCTCTTAGTAGGAAGGGGACACAATAAACATTTATTCCCTCTGTAGGGTGGGGTAGGGAGGCTGCCCAGAGGATAGAACACCCAGTCTGGGGTCAGAAACAGAAGAAAAAGGCAAACCACTCCAGTGTCTTTGCCAATAAAACCCAGTTGGTTCATGGACTGGGATGTAGCTGAACAATAAATGTGCCAGGAACTGTGCTGAACATTTTACGTGTTACCTTTTTAAATGATCACAATCTGGGATATAGTGCTGTTCTTATGCCCATATTATAGATAGGGACATTGAGGCAGAATTGGAGACTTGCTCAGGATCACCAGTGTCCCCAGGGTAGTTCTGAAATTAGGACTTCTGGATTCCAGGCCCACTCCTCTAGTTACTGTAGTACCACCTGACTTTTCTAATCCTTAGTGACCAACCATTTCAGATCCAGGAGACAGAAAAGAGTAACTCTTTATGGCTGTTTTTATCATACAAATTCACTTTTAAGGGTAGTAGTGACTTTCTGTTAAAGTGACCTCTGCTCTTCAGGGACAGTCACTTTCAAGAAGGCCTGAGTTGAAATCCAGCCTCACCTATTTTCTGGTTGTTTGATTCTAGGTAAGTCACTTTATCCCTAGTTGTCTGTTTCCTCATCTGTATACTCATCAATGAGTATAATAATAGCACCTTCCTTCCAAAGGTGTTGTGAGGGAATGGTAAATATGGAAAAGTGGAAAACCATATGAAAGACAGGTTCCTGAGTGGAACTCAAAATTAGCCAGTAGAAAGGGAGCATCCCATGTGCTAGGAACATGCCCTTAGCTGGCAGGCCAAATCCTGAGAGGGACTTAGCACCCTAAAAGAGTGAGCTGTAATGAATAGAATTGGAGTTGGGGAGCATAATGGAGTTAGGGGAGATACATGGGGCGCACGGGAAGGGGAAAGACACCTTAAGGCAGAGTCCCATGGTGCTGACCCAAAGGAGGGCTGCAACTATGAAGGGGGCTATATCTTTAGGGAGAATTTAGCCTCAGGGACTTGATGTAACTAGGATTTCTGATTGGATTATCTCCAGTAGGAACAGGAACTAAACTCATCTCTCCTTCACCAGGAAATAATTTTTATCAATTCTTAAGTTTCTCTCTGCTCACCACACCCACCACTCAGAATCTCATATTTCTGCATCTACAGAAGGCCCAGGTCTCCATTTTCTTTTCTTTCTTTTTTTTTTTTAAATAAAGCTTTTTATTTATAAAACATATGAGTGATTTTTCTACATTGACCTTTGCAAAAATTTTTTTTCCCAAGCTTTTCCCCTCCTTCCCCCCATCCCACACCCCTAGATGACAGGTAATCTAATACATGCTAAATAGGATAAATTATATGGCAAATACAATACATGTATCTATATCTATACAGTTATCTTACTGCACAAGAAACATCAGCTCTAGAAAGAGAGAAGAAAAAAACAACCTAAGAAGGAAAACAAAATGCATGGAAATATTCATAGAAAGTGTTAAAAAGCTGTGTTGTGGTTCACACTCAGTTCCCACAGGCCTCTCTCTGGATGTATATGACTATCTTCATCGATGAACAATAGGGACTGGTTTGAATCACATCACTGTTGAAGAGAACCATGTCCATCAGAATTGATCATCGTATAGTCTTGTTGCTGTGTATAATGTTCTCCTGGTTCTGCTGATTTCACTCAGCATCAGTTCATGCAAGGCTCTCCAGGCCTCTCTGAAATCCTCCTGTTGGTCGTTTCTTACAGAACAATAATATTCCATAACATTCATATACCATACTTTATTCAGCCATTCTCCAATTGATGGGCATCCTTTCAATTTCCAGTTTCTTGCCACTACAAAAAGGGCTGCCACAAACATTCTTGTACATGTGGGTCCCTTTCCCTCCTTTAAAATCTCTTTGGGATATAGGCCCAGTAGAAACATTGCTGGGTCAAATGGTATGCACAGTTTGATAACTTTTTGAACATAGTTCCAAATTGCTCTCCAGAATGGTTGGATCCATTCACAGTTCCACCAACAATGTATCAGTGTCCCAGTTTTCCCACATCCCCTCCAACAGTTATCATTATCATTTCCTATCATTTTAGCCAATCTGACAGGTGTGTAGTGGTATCTCAGAGTTGTCTTAATTTGCATTTCTCTGATCAATAGTGACTTGGATCACCTTTTCATGTGACCAGAAATAGTTTCAATTTCTTCATCTGAAAATTGTCTGTTCATATCTTTTGACCATTTATCAATTGGAGAATGGCTTGAATTCTTATATATTTGAGTCAATTCTCTATATATTTTAGAAATGAGGCCTTTATCAGAACCTTTGAATGTAAAAATATTTTCCCGTTTACTGCTACCCTTCTAATCTTGTCTGCATTCATTTTTTTTGTACAAAAACTTTTTAACTTGATATAGTCAAACTTATCTATTTTGTGATTAATGATGACCTCTAGTTCTTCTTTGGTCACAAATTCCTTCCCCCTCCACAGGTCTGAGAGGTAAACCATCCTACATTGTTCTAATTTGTTTATAATATCATTCTTTATGCCTAGATCATGAATCCATTTTGACCTTATCTTGGTATATGGTGTTAGGTGTGGGTCAATGCCTAATTTCTTCCATACTAGTTTCCAATTATCCCAGCAGTTTTTGTCAAATAGTGAGTTTTTATCCCCAAAACTGGGGTCTTTGGGTTTATCAAACACTAGATTACTATTGTCATTGAGTATTTTGTCCTGTGAACCTAACCTATTCCACTGATCCACTACTCTATTTCTTATCCAGTACCAAATGGTTTTGGTGACCACTGCTTTATAATATAGTTTTAGATCTGGTACAGCTAGGCCACCCTCATTTGCATTTTTTTTCATTAATTCCCTTGAAATTCTTGACCTTTTGTTTTTCCAGATGAATTTTGTTGTTATTTTTTCTAGGTCAGTTAAATAATCTTTTGGGAGTTTGATTGGTATAGCACTAAATAAATAGATTAGTTTAGGTAGTATTGCCAGGTCTCCATTTTCAAGGCCGATTACATACATTAAGAGGGGAAAAGAATCAGGACAAATATTTTATTATTTCTCAGTCACCCTAATAAATGGATCTTTCTCAATCTCCAATTTTCAGATAATGTCAAATGTTGCCTTCTAGGATTTATCCCTTCCAATCTCTTCCAACAGGAATCTCTTAGATCATAAAGATCTCAGGGTCTTTCTTAACCTGGCAAGCCCTTCCACACAAGCTCTTCATCCTACTCCCTCTGGTCTCCTTGGGCAGAAGCCCCTTCCTGCCCTAATCTTCAGGCCTTCCCCTTTCCTACAAACACACCCAGGTCTCCCTCATCCTCACTGGGCCCTACTCATCCCTTCCACCTATCATTCCCCATCTCCTTTCTTTCAACCCAAACTATAAAAAGCATTCGCTCTCCTGCCTTCCCTTCATCTCCAGGTACTCAATTTTGCACTCTGGTTTTTGACTACATCAACTCAATTGAAACTGTTCCTGAAATTGTTGCTGAACCCCTAATTGCCAGATTTGATGGTGCTTTCGTGCAGTCCAGCTTCTCACTGCTTACTCCGAAGCCTTTGCTGGGTTATTACATTATACCCTAACTTTCTCAGTGCCTCCTCTTCTACCTGGGCATCCTTCTCCATTTTTGCTGACTGATCACTTCCCTCTGGGTAGATGATTTCCAGGCTCTTTCTGGCCCTAGTCTTTCTCCTAAGCTATGACCGCATGTCCCTGAGACATCTCAAAGCAGAACTCATTTTCTTTGCCTCTCCACCCCCCTCCTTGTGGAAGACACCATCACATTTCAGTGAACTAGAACCCAAGCTTGGAATCATGCTGACCTCCCCACCCCCATGAGTTCTTGGGTCTTGTTGGGCCTATTTCCCAAACCTCTGCATCACTCCCCCATCCCCTTGTTTCTCCCCCAGGTGGCTTCCAGAAAACATGAGTCTGAATCAGACACTCACCCTAGTCAAGTAATTTAAGCCCTTTCAGCTCAATTTCTTCATCTGTAAAAGGGGAGTTCTGTGAATAAAATGAGATAATATATGGAAAGTCATATGAAAGCTCATCTTCCGAGATCAAATCCAGCCTCAGACACTTCCTAGCTGTGTGACCCCGGGTCCTTACTTGATCCTGTTTGCCTCAGTTTCCTCATCTATAAAATGAGCTGGAGAAGGAAATGAAGAATTTCTGCTGAGAAAACCCCAAATGAGGTCACAAAGAGTCAGATACAATAAGAATAAGAATTTAGTTATGTTAGTTATTTTCTAGTCCATCTCACTTGTCAAATTAGAATACTTTGAAGGCAGGGACTGTGTGTGTTATTCAAGTTTGTAGCCATAGGCTTATTAAGTGAATACAAAACATAAAAAGTTTTAATTTTGCTTAATTGTCCTATGTAATAAATATTTGTTAAAAACACTGCTTTGTTTGGATTTGGGAAACCAGGAATGTACAGACTCCTATGTTTTGTGTTGGTGCTGTCCATCATTTTCTTTTTCTTTTTTTTTTTGGGGGGGAGAAGAGGGCATCAATCAGAATTAAGTGATTTACTTAGGATCATATGGTATCTGAGGCTGGATTTAAACTCAGATTCTTTTGACTACATGACCTGTACTCTGGCCACAGGGACACCCTAAGCTGCCCTCATTATTTTCCAAAAATGCAATTTTCCCATAAAATGCAGGCCTTCTAATCAAAGACATAGTTCCAGCAATGAAGTTTTAAATGTACAAGATATTTCTTGCTATGAATATTTTACTCCACAATCTTTTGGAGAATAGTAGTTGACATTTATTCAGCACTTTTAGGGTCTACATTGCTTCCCAGTAATATTATGATGAGCTGATTTTTAAAACTGAAGGAAGGGCACCTTCCCTACTATGGGAAGGGATAATTTGTTTGACTTTTCTACCCTTGCAAAGCCCACGTGCCCTTGTATTCCTGGTCAAACCCTTCAAATGGATAGAAAAAGGAAAGGTCAGTGAGTGCTTGGTTTGTCAATCTGACCTGAGAGCTGTAGTCAATTTCATTTTATAAATCAGCTATAAATAATATTTATTGAGCTTCTGGGTACATGGCACAGTGATAAATATTATGGGCCTTAAAAAAAAATAACCATTCAAAAGGATGATGGTAATTATAGCTAATGTTTCTGTAGAACTTTTTAAGATTTACAATGCACTTACTTTCCTTATTAAAAAACTTATTGTTAGAAAGCAAGAGTGGAGGCCAGTCATCCTTTATTTTTATGGAATGATTTTTCTTTTGCATATATTACATGCTTTAATAGAGATTTGTTTGAATTTCAATTATGCCTCAATAGGGGAAGCAAAGAAAATAAATAATATTTAGATGGTTTTTTACCTTTAGGTGGCAAAGTGGTTTAGATGAGACTTGAATGGGGAAACCTGAGTTCAAATCCCACCTCAGACATTTACTAGCTGTATGACCCTGGGAAAGAAATTTGATCTGTGCCTGCCTCAATTTCTTCATCTGTAAAATGGAAATTATAATAGTATCTACCTCAAAGGTTGTGGTGAGGATCAAGTGATTTAATATATATATAAAATACTTTGCAAACCTTACTGCACTGTGTAAATGCTAATTGTTATCCCTCATCTTTATGCCTCTAGGACAAAATATATGCAGCATCGCCTCTGGAGGAACTCTTCAGTTCTTTTTAGGAGACTGGTTCCTTAGGGAGGATAAACACTCAGGATCCAAGATACTTTGTGTGTCCTGTATCTCTAAAAAACTATAGCTCAAGTCCCCACAGATCGGCTAATAAATAATAAGCTTAAAAGAAAAGCATTTACTGAGATGGCATCTTAAGAACAACAGTAGCAAAACATTTTCCTCCTCTTTGTCTATACTAGAGAGTTTTAAAATGTTGTCCTTGGACCCCTGGGAAACTCTGAGGTTTCAAGGGGTCCACAAGGTCAAAACTCTTTTCATAATAATACTGATATTATTTGCCTATTAAAACACTCCCTTTTTCAACTACATATCTTTGTGAAGATGGATTTTTTTCATATACCTTATCCAAAACAACAGATTGTAACATATTGAAGGCAGAAGCAGATATGAGAATCCATCTGTTTTCTATTAAGTCAGACATGGAAGAAATTTGCAAAAATATTTAAAACAATGCCATTCTTTTCACCACATTTTTATTTGTTTTGGAAAATAAAGTTATTTTTCATAGAAATATGTTATTTAATGTAATGTAATGTAATGTAATTTAAGTGAATAAATATTTTTAAAAAAATATCAGCTTTAATATCTCATGCAGTAAATATCAATAAATATAATCCACCTAAACAAATGCTAATTTTGGGCTCCTTGATAATTTTTAAGACTGCAAAGATGTCCTGAAACCAAAAAGTTTGAAAACCACTCCTCCATATTGTCACTTAGTGATTTTATC
Organism: Myrmecobius fasciatus; assembly: GCA_023553655.1. Taxonomy (NCBI): domain Eukaryota; kingdom Metazoa; phylum Chordata; class Mammalia; order Dasyuromorphia; family Myrmecobiidae; genus Myrmecobius; species Myrmecobius fasciatus. Next base: position 229,840 of record JAJPUD010001667.1, on the reverse strand, counting down.
AGCTCTCATGAATTCAGCTATCATTCCTATACAGGTAGCTTAGTGGTGCATTGAATAGTTAGGAACCCTTGAATTTGAATCCTGTCTCAGACACCGTCACCCTGAAGAGGTTACTTCATTTCAGCCTCAGTTTCCTTTTCTGTGGAATGGGAATAATAATAATTCGTACTTTACAAGATTACGATAAGGATCAAATAACATCAAGCCTTTGTAAATCTTAAGTAGCCTTGTAAAAGCTAACAATCATGCTATTAATACTCCCTTCCTCCCCAAATCAACCAGCCTATGGTACATGTGAGATAGGTGCTATTATTAGCTCTATCTTAAAGTTGAGGAAACTGAATCAGACAAAGTGACTTGCCCAGAATCATACAGCTAGTAAGGATCTGATGAACTCAGGTTTCTTGACTCATAAGTCCAGTGCTTTAATGCACATTGACACCTAGAGGTAATAAAGTTTAAGTGTATACATTATTTGGATATTGTTTTTTTCTGCATCCCAGTTGGGTTGTGAGTTAAGTTCAAACAAATCTTTATTAAAACATATAAAATGTACAAAGAACCACATTCTAATTTGAAGCTGGATTTGAATTCAGTTCTTCCTGACTCTGGGCCTAGCACTCTATCCACTGGGACACCTTGCTACCTCAATTAAGTAGATATAGTTGATTATTCTGAGATTTATTTTTTTTTTTTTTGTCTATCAGAACAATTTTCTTTGGCCTGCAATCCATAAATATTTCAGGCACAATCTAGATCTACATGAAAGAAAAAAAAAAAAGTATATGTACTCTTACTATGTACTCTCACTATGTGCTCGAGGTTCCCTCAATTGTAAAAGAGAAATAATGATAAGATCTACTTTGAAGAGTTGTGAGGATTAAATGAGATATTTGTTTTAAAAATTAGTATTTACAGCAACTGCAAGATTGTGTGATGATCAATTAAGACAGACTTAGCTCTTTCAACAATTCAGTGATCTGAGGCAATTCCAATAGACTTTGGATGGAATATCGCATCCACATCCAGAGAGAGAGAGAGAGAGAGAGAACTATGGAGTCTGAACTCCTAATACATCGTTGGTGGAGTTGTGAACTGATCTAAACATTCCGGAGAGCAATTTGGAAGTATGCCCAAAGGATTATAAAACTATGCATTTTCTTTGATCCATCAGTGCTACAACTGGGTCTGTATCCCAAGGAATTCATTAAAAAGAAAAAACCCACATGTTCAAAAACATGCTGTAGCAGCTCTTTTTATGGTGGCAAAGAAGTAGAAATGAGTAGATGCCCATCAAAAGGGAAATGGTGGAATAAATTAAATTATGTTATATGAAAGTAATGGAATATTATTGTTCTATAAAAAATGATGAACAAGCTGATTTTAGAAAAACCTGGAAATATTTACATGAACTGATGCTGAGTGAAACAAACAAAACTAGAAATACGTTATATACTGTAACAGCAAGATTATGTGATCACCTATGAAAGACTTGGTACTTCTCAGTGGTTCAGTGATCCAAGGTAATCCCAATAAACTTTGGATAGAAAATGCCATTTGCATCCAGAGAGAGAACCATGGACACTGAATGTAAATCAACACATGCTGTGTTCACTCCCCCCCCCTTTTTTTTTCTCTCTTGTGGTTTTTCCCCTTTATTTCTGATTTTTCTCTTCCAACATGATTCATAAAGAAATATGTATTTCTAAAGATTTAATGTATATGTTTAACCAGAAAAAAGAAAACAATAAAAAGAGGAAAAAATAAATAAAAATTAGAGTACATATATAAATTATGTCAGATTACTTACTAACATGGAGAGGGGGAAGGGAAGAAAGAGGGAGAAAAAATATTTGGAACTCAAAATCTTATAAAAATGAAAATTGGAAACTACATTTACATGTCATTGGAAAAGTAATATATTATTAAAATGATTTTTTAAAAGAAGTACTTAGCACAGTGCTGTATATAATAGATTTAGTGGAAATGCTTATTCTTACCCTTCCTTCCTTGGAATTGAACTATTGCTCTTCTCTTCTCCAAAGAAGTCATGGGTCCTCAGTGCTCTTTATTAGTGCTTGACTGGCAAGTTGACTTTTTAAAGCCTATGAGAGGCACGGCTTATTTTTGTCCAATTGGCCTGTAATTCCATCAAGGAAAACTTTTCTTCTTGAAAAGAGACCAAAAGTGAAAATCCTTCTTAGCACTCTCTATAAGACATTAACACCTTCTTTGTTAACTCTCTCTTTATCTTTTATGACTTCTTCTTCTGGGTGAAAAATCTACTGATCTGATATGTTCCACTGTCTACTTCAAAGTCTTCCCTTTGACTTTTAAGCGTTTTATAATTTGGCCACAATCTACCTTTCCAGTCTAATAAAATTGACCTTACCTATTTCACAAGGCTTTCTTAGAAGATTGCATAAAGCATCTTAAAAGAGAGTTAGAAGAAAAATGGGAAATGAAATGAGATCATTGCAAGAAGGAATGGAAAAAGAATGCAATGAACAAAAAAACTTAATTGGCCATTTGCAAAAGGAGCTAAAAAAGGGTAACTGAAGAAAATAATACACTAAAATTTAGAATCGAACAAATGGAAGGGAATGACTCAATAAGACTTCAAGAATCAAATAAAATTGACCTTGCTGTTTTTCACATGTGGAACTTTATTTCCTGCCTCCATGACTTGCATCATTCCTGGAATGTACTACCTCTTCCTCTCAGCTTAGTAGAATCTTGTATTTGGATACTCAAGTTAGACACTGTTTGACCAGAAGTCCTTATTGAAACCCCTCCTGACTGCTAGCTATTCTCCCTCCTTAAATTGACTTATATTTATGCACAATTATGCATGTGTAAACTCATCTGTGCATACAGTCTCCATACATAGGAGGCATTTAATACCTATTAATTGACTAAATATCTTTTCACAGCTGATTTGTAGGTATGAACATATATTTCGATGTACAGAAAATACCTCTGTGCTTTACTATTTATAGGATACCTACTAAATTTCTATCATTGGGTTTCTATATTAATGTTAAGGTAGAATTAATGAATTGCTCATCTATCTATATATCTATCTTTTTTCCCCAAAAATAAAACAAGGAGTTTTACATTTCAGGAATACCCCCCAATACATCACTTTGTTCCTCTGGGCTTTAGTTTCCAAATCTGTAAAATGAAGCAGTGGCTAAAGACCCCATCATGGTGGTAATTTATATTTTTACAAGATTTTCAAGTTTTTAACAAATTTTCTTTTCTTTCTTGGCGCTGAAAGGATGGAGTACTTGCTTTTTGTGAAATTTTCCCTCTTGTTATTGTGCAAATGAGGAGTATCATGGAAAAGCTTAACTGACAGTTAAAGAGAATGTGTATTTCTCACTCATCCAAGTTATCAATTTACACAGATTCTCACCTCAGGCCAAGGTTTGAAAGCATACACCTTCCCTGGCCTGTAGAAATGTCCAAATTCCTCATCCTACTAAGGAAACTTGATTCTACATTGTACATTAAAAAGGCTGTGGATTGTTTAAAAATCATTCATTTTTATTCCACTTGACTTTAATTAATGGACTTGGGGAAAAAAACAAAAACAAAAAACAAAAAACAACAAACCTTTTTCCAAGACAGTATTTTGAATTGAAAACTTGAGATTTTCAGAAATGCTGCTCAACCCATTTGCCGAACTCTAACTTCTATTTCCTGCTTTTGACAAAAACAAACGAGGATTACTGGGCAAAAAAAGCAGAAATTGCTTATCTTATTGCTTAGAATCTAAGTCTCTACCTTTATATGAGCTCTTCTCATGCAGAGTTTGCATCCACATCCCCCTGCATCTAGCACAGTGCATACTTAATACTTGATTGATTAATCATATTGATCTTATAAAACTATCTCACATTAGAAGATGACTCAGTACTTCTGAATATTTGCTTGATTTGATAAAGTCATGCTTTTTTTTCCCTTTTTTTTTTAATGGTGTGAATAGGTTGAATGAACTTGGTTAGTAGGGCCTGAGTTCAAATCCAGCCTCAGATTAGCTGTCTGATCCTGCGAAAGTCATTTAACCCTATTTGCCTCAGTTTACTCATTTTTTAAATAAACTGGAAAAGAAAAGGGTAAACAAATCACTCTAGTATCTGCCAAGAAGACCCCAAAATAGGGTTACAAAGAGTGGGACACAACTGAACAACCACCACAGTCCATGTTTGGTTCTACCCTGAAAATTGATATCTGGAAGTCCGATTTATTCACTTACTTTGAGATACATAATTTGATTTGATCCTGTATAAAAGCATGTTTGTACATAATGGAATGTTGTCTCCTTTCCATTAGGTGTGAACTCCTCAAGCCTTGTCTTTGACCTTTTTTTATATGTCTAACACTTAGCTGATATATAGTAGGTGTTTAATAGATGCTTACTGACCGACTGCCTTGTCTTCCACCTTCTTCCTTGCTGAGTGTGTGTGTGGGGGGGAATGACATAGCTCCTATATTTCCCTCTACATTTCTAATCCAACAAATAAAGATCTTACTTAAATCATGGTCAGTGGTCAAGAACATTTCTGTTCAAAACAGCAATCATAGTATTTAGAGTAGAAAGAAGTCATTTTAAAGATGAGGAAATGACCCTAATTTGGGTAATTATGTGTAATTTTTGGTAGTTGGTTGGTCTGTCTGATTCAAAGAAATTTTCATATTAGTCATACATATTGGCTTGAAGTCTCTCAGTCTCAACGATATTAGGCTATAAAACTTTAAAAATTCAGGTAATTAGTGGTAACAAAAATGGAGAATGCTGAATAAATGTATGGCTGCATTGTAATTTAAACCACTTACGGCAGCACCTCGGAGTCGGAAAAAGAGCTCGGGGACAGCTAGGTGGTGCAGTGGCTAGAGCCCGGGCCTGAGTTAGGAGGACCCGAGTTCAAATTCCACCTCACATGGTCCCTAGCTCGGTGACCCTGGGCAAGTCCCTTCACCCTGATTGCCTCAAAATAAAACAAACCGAGAGATCTCAGAGGCCATCTCAGCCAAAAAGTCCACTGGGAGTCCCACTGCCTCCCAAGGCGGCGTCTCCTACTTATGAGTGAACTTCGGCCGACGCGGGTTGGTAAGCTCATCGCTCAGGTAAGGCCCTCGTCTTGTTAAGGGGGGCGTTCCCTTCAGTCACTCCTGACCACCCCCCGCCTTTGTCTGTCCCCTGTGGTTTGCTTCTATCCGCCAGCAAATTAGCCGCCGTGGGTCTGCCCAGCCAGAGGGGGAGGTATCTTCTGAGACTGCGTGCGACGGGCTATCCTTGACCGCCAAGGCCATTTCGTTTATTTCCTGCGTTTCAGGGGTTGCTGAGATGCAGGAATTCCTCAGCGAGCCGCCGTCGCCGCTGGTCCTTGGAGGAAAGCGCACCTTCCTTTGCTGGGGCTTGTAGTCTGGGGATAAGCCGCCATAGCCTTCAGGCGCTCAGGTTCCTGCCGCGCTCTTAGGAGACAGAAACGGATGCGTTTTCCTTGTGTAAATCTGAAAGTGATCTTTGTGAACCTTGCTCTCATCCTTCACAGGTGTGCCCACGAGGGCCTAACCGACTATGACTGACTAATGACCCTTCACGTGTGTGTGTGTCTATATATAGAGACACACACACGCATATATGACAACACAGTGTCTTCTCTGCAGCTCCTTTTTAGAGGAAACCTCCCTAGTTCTTTTATCTCATCTTCACATGGAGTGATCTCAAGATGCTTGACCACCCAGATTCATTTTAAGTCTTTTTATCTTTGTCAATTAAAAAAAAATTAAATTCTTAAACATAAAAAGTAGCAAAACACACAAAGAGGATTTTGTATGAAACTCTGAATTTCAATTTTATAACCCTTGCTTTAAAAAAAATATGATTAAATTTTATACTTTACTTTCAAAACTGCTCTTCTTGTCTGTTCCTTCTCTTTTCTTTGGGGTATTAAAAAACATTGTTCCAATGACCATTCTTTTTATTAGCAACATAAAAAAAATTATATTAGCCAAAAAAATTGGCTGGTTTTTGTTGTTGTTGTTGTTGTTGTTTTTTGGTGAGGCATTTGGGGTGAAGTGACTTGCCCAGCCAGGGTCACACAACTAGTAAGCAATAATTGTTAATTCTCCTAATGGAACTCTCCCCTTCCCCAGTTAAAAACTCAGAGAGAAGGAAAACAAAAAAATAAACGCCCTTCAAAACAAAAAGTCAAGTAAAACGAATCTACACTGGTTGTGTCAAAAAATGTATGTTTCTCGATTTTGTATCTATCACCTTTTTGCTAGAAGGAAAGTAACATGCTTCCATCTCAGATCTACTAGAGATGTGATTGAACATAACATTGATTTGAGTTCTTAAGTCTTTCAAAATAGTTCTTTTTTACATGTGGCTCTCCTTGTAGAAATTGCTTTTGTCATTTCACCTTGTTTCAGTTTATATCAGTCAGAATTCTCTGAAATCCTCTTTTGTCATTTCTTACTGTGTACTAAAATTCTAATCCATTCACACACCATAATTTGTTGAGCTCTTCTCCAGTTGTCTAAGAGGACATATAAGGTACTATTCTGTTTTAATTTTTTCCATCTCCAGCATCAAGATCTTTGTTTTGCTTTTGATTATTTCATTTAGGTACTGTACCTCCTAGAGCTAGGTGACTCATGGATAAAGCACTGAATTAGGAAGAACCAAATTCAATTTGTCCTTGAGAGACTTACTAGTTGTGGACCCTAGCTACCAGTTCCTATTAGTGAGACTCACCTCTAGAAAAAAGTTTTTTCTTTTTCAAATTCCTTTAACAATTGAAGGATAAAATAATCATCAAAACACATCAAGAATTTATTAGCTGTTCTGAGAACTAGGTGTCTGCCATTTGGAAGGCATAGACCCAATCTTAAAAAGTTTATACTCTTAAGAGGGGTGAAATAAGTATGTATATATACACATATCTATTTACAAATTTATATTCATATCTATATACACAATTAAGGCAAAATAGATTGTAATGGGACCAAAGACCTGGAGTTGGAAATTTTTAGCAGTGATAGATTGTCTTTGTCTCTCACTCAGAACTTAGTAGATGATCAATATATATATATATTTTAATGAATGAATAAATGAAGGGAAGCTTGGTTCCCAGGCTAGCCTATAAAATTCTTTCTATCCCATAGAATTGCTATCATTGAACAGCTTAGCTGGGTTTTTATTAGAGAAGTGCTTCTTATTTTTATTTTTTTGAATTTTAATATTTTATTTTTTCCAATTATATGTAAGTTTAATTTTTAATTTTATTTTTTTCCATTTTGACCAGTTTTAAATAGCTTTAAATATAGTTGAAACCCATTATACTAGGAAAAAAAACCCTAAGAACTTATTTTAACATTGATCTATAGGATAAAACATAATTCAGAATCCTATTTGGGAAGCCAGGGTTATCTCTCTCTTCTGCCCCAACAGCTATAGTAGAGATAATTATTATAAAGTGTTTAGTACAGATGTGTGCCCCATAGTGAGTACTATGTACATATTAATTGAGATAGCTTGCTAATGCAGAGGATAGAGCTCTGGGCCTGGAGTCAGAATCTGACTTTGCACATTTCCTAGCTATGTCACCCACTTAACTCTGCCTCAGTTTCCTCATCTGTAAAATTAACTGGAGAAGGAAATGACAAAAATCACTCTGTTGTTTTTGCCAAGAAAAGCCCAGATGGCATCATGGAGTGAGACAAGGCTGAAACTTCTGAATAACCAAACATATTGACTGTCATTATTACTTTCACGTGAGCATCTATAGGGCTGGAAGAAGTCTTGCAGTGTGGTGATGGGGACAAGTTCTCTGTTCTCTGATACACGGTCTGTGGAAGCAGGAATCAGTTGTAAGCCACGGATTTATTTCCTTATTCATTCTTTTAAATTGCGCCTTTCACACCTGTCCTTCAGTTTCTGCTTTGTGATCCTTAGCTGGGCCCAGAGAATATGCTCAAATGGTTTTTTTGTGGGTTTAAAATGAAGCCCAAGAACACTCTCTGCAGCTGTAAGGGCTTGTAAGAGGGGCATCTGCTGGTGTTTCAGGCATATGGTTTGACTGAGAAAAGAATCCAGTGAATGAAAGTTTAATAGACTTGTTAAGTTGCTTGAAATACGCTTCCCCTTGGAGTATCCTGTGACTACCAAATAGAAGAGGAAGTCCCTAAAGCACCGACTCTATTGCTTTTGCAGATAGAAATGCTGCTTCTAAATGCTTGGCGTTCTTGACTTTCTTATGCACGTGAGACTTAATGTTCTATGAGCAAAGTGAATTTTTCATTGAAGTTTTCATACCTGAATTTCAGAATAAAAACCCTACTTTATTCAGATGTGAACCTTTGTCCCAGACAATAGTAGTAACAAATCAGAGAGTGTAATTGATACTTCAGTAATAAGGATTGAAAGACTTTAGGGCCAAAAATATCCGGAGTGGTCAGGTCAGCCTGACAGGATGGCCTACTCTGCCCTGAGGGAAGTATCAACAATAGCCTGGGCCTGAAATTGAGAGCCGGGGTTCAGACGTGCTTGGTGACATTGTCCAGGTGGGAGCTTTAGGACATGGCTGATGGCAGTGTAAGTTCATACAGGCCTATATCACCTAGGTACCCTGACATGTCCACATCCCAACTGAATCCCCTAGATTCAGGATATCTGTGGTTCCATTTCTACTAAAAAAAACATTACTCATAGGCTTCTACTGATGTGCTTACCTGTCCTAGGAAGCCCCACAACACGGTTCTAAGCAAAGACATTCAAAGAAATAGTATCTGTAGATGGTAGAACTATCTTAGATGTAATTTAGTCCAAGGAAAGAAAAGTAACAATGAAATATCTCCCCCATAAGCCCAGGACACACTTTCCCACAAATACGTAGTCTACCCGTGGAAAGATGGATAATAGAGAATAAATCCAGCCCAAATGACTGGATGGGCAGGACACAGACTCTGAGGGCTGGCCAGGTCTGCTTGAGATGTTATCTTACTGCTCCCCCTGGGCCTGTCCCACTGGTCTTATGTAGGGAGCCTCTTTCCTTCAAATCCACCACAGCTAAGGATGCCCCAGGCTGCCTTTCACCTGTCCCTGTGGATTTCTTCTCAGATTGGCAATGCCATTAACCCAACAGCTTCTTCCTTCGATGGCTGAGTTCTTTTCAAAATCTTCACTTGTAAAAATACCTATCATGCTACCTTCATATCTGGCCTGCCCAGGTATCAGATAGAAATGGGGACATTAATGCACTGTTAGTGGAGTTGTGAACTGATCCAACCATACTGGGTCTGTATCTCAAAGAAATCATAAAAGAGGGAAAATGTGTACACTTGTGTAAAAAATATAGCTCTTTTTGCAGTGGCAAAGAATTGGGAAATGAGTAGATGTTCATCATTTGGGAAATGGCTGGATAAGTTGTGGTATATGAAAGTATTGTAATATTATTGCACTATAAAAAATGATGAACAAGCTGTTTTTAGAAAAGCCTGGAAAGATTCACATGAACTGATGCTGAGTGAAACAAGTAGAACCAGGAATATATTGTACACAATAACAGCAAGAATGTGCAATGATCAATTATGAAAGACTTGATTCTCAGTGGTTCAGTGATCCAAGGTAATCCCAATAAACTTTGGATGGAAAATGTTGTCTTCCTCCAGGAAGAGAACTATGGAAACTGAATGTAAATCAGCACATGCCGTGGTCACTTTTTTCCTTTTTCTTCTGTTTTTCCCTTTTGTAATGATTTTTCTCTCCCAACATGATTTATAAGGAAATATGTAAAAAAAATGTACATGTATCACCCCCTTCCCCAAAATGTTCCCCATGTAACTTGGGAAAATAAAATTAAAAAAAAAAAAAAGAAAAGAAATGATGGACTAACCTCTGTGTAAGGGTCCTTCTGGGTCACATTAGAAAATTTACAAAACACACTTAGAAAACTGTATATTAGTATTGTCTTTGTTTTATTGTATTTTTATTTTTTTGTTAAGTATTTCCCCAATTTCATTTTGATGTAGATCAGGCCACTCTTGGGAGTATTGTAAGACTACAAGTGTATTTGATGCCTTTGTCCTAGACTACCATTCTACCTTGATCCCAACAGGACTTTCCTCACTCTTCCTACTCTATTTTCAGCTTCTTTATTATTATTATTATTAATTTTTTTATTTTTTTGCTTTTTTGCTGAGGCAACTGGGATTAAATGACTTGCCCAGGGTCACACAGCTAGGGAATGTTAAGTGTCTGAGAGCAGATTTGAACTCAGGGCCTCTTGACTTCAGGGCTGGTGCTCTATCCACTGCACCACCTAGCTGCCCCATTTTTATTATTTTTTAATTAAAACTTTTCTTTTTTTTGTAACAGTTCTATACATATTTCCACAAATATGCTGCACAAGAAAAATCAGATCAAAAAGAAAAAAAGAGAGAAAACAAAATGCAAGCAAACAACAACAAAGAGTGAAAATGCTATGTTGTGATCCACATTCAGTTCCCACAGTCCTCTCTCTGGGTGTATATGGCTTTCTTCATCACAAGACCATTGGAACTGGTCTGAATCACCTCATTGTTGGAAAGAGCTACATCCATCAGAATTAATCATCCTATAGTCTTGTTGTTGCCGTGTATATTGATCTCCTGGTTCTGCTCATTTTGCTCAGCATCAGTTCATGTAGATCTGTCCAGGCCTCTCTGAAATCATCCTGCTGGTCATTTCTTATAGAACAATAATATTCCATAACATTCATATACCATAATTTATTCAGCCATTCTCCAAATGATGGGCATCCATTCAATTTCCAGTTTCTAGCTACTACAAAAAGGGCTGCCACAAACATTCTTGTACACATGGGTCCCTTTCCCTCCTTTAAAATCTCCTTGGGATATAAGCCCAATAGAAACACTGCTGGGTCAAAGGGTATGCACAGTTTGATCACTTTTTGAGCATATTTCCAAATTGTTCTCCAGAATGGTTGGTTCAGTTCACAATTTCACCAACAATGTATCAATGTCCCAGTTTTCCCACATCCCCTCCAACATTCATCATTATCTTTTCCTGTCATCTTAGCCAGTCTGACAAGAGCACCTTTTCATGTGACTGGAAATGGTTTTAATTTCTTCATCTGAAAACTACCTGTTCATATCCTTTGACTATCAATTAGAGAATGGCTTTAATTCTTATAAATTTGAGTCAATTCTCTTTATATTTTAGAAATGAGGCTTTTATCAGAACCTCTGAATGTAAAAAATTTCCCCCAGTTTATTGCTTTCCTTCTAATTTTGTCTGCATTGGCTTTGTTTGTGCAAAACCTTTTTAATTTAATATAATCAAAATTAGACATTTTGCATTCAATAATATACTCAAATTCTTCTTTGGCTACAAATTCCTTCCTTCTCCAAAACTTTTTATTTTCAAAATATATACAGGGATAATTTTTAACATTCACCCTTGCAAAACCTTGTGTTCTAAATTTTTCCCTCTCTTCTCCCCACCCCTTCTTCCAGAAAGCAAGTAATCCAATATACGTTAAACATGTGCAATTCTTCTATACATATTTCCTCAAATATCATGCTATACAAGAAAAATCAGATCAAAAAGCAAAAAAAAAAAAAAAAAAAAATAGAAAGAAAGCAAAATGCATCAGCTTCTTTTTTATGAGGCAGCTAGGTGAATACAGTGTTAGACCTGAAGTCTGGAAGAGCAGAATTCAAAACCATCCTCAGAAAGTTGTTTGCTTTTGTTTTTGAAGAGGACCAAGGACATTACAGTGATGTCTTGACTTGTTTGTGAGTTGGATTTAAGTTGAGGCAGAAAGTTCAGTGGCAGGACAAAAATCAAGACACGAGGCAGTGTCCTGGAGTACAGTGGATGACCCTGGTGACTTTGATGTCTGACCTAGCGCTCCACACTGCCTACATCAGTAGGCCTTCCCATGGTTGGGGTAAACACCCTCCTAACTCCCTAAGGATTTGTGGCCTCTTACCCACCACCTAGGGTGACTGCTATGCATGCTACCTGCAATTCTGGTGGAAGGTGGATGAGCAGCCTGAAAAGGACTATGCAAGCTCCTCACACCAGAGGTCTTAGTCTTCCACTGGGCAATCATGGAACCTCCATCTGCCTCAATTTCTTCCTCTATAAAATGGGACAACAATAGTACTTACCTTCTAGAATTGTGAGGATTAAATAAATAATAATTCAAAAGTGCTTACCTCAGTGCCTGAATATTGTAAATACTATATATAAATGTTAACTATTGTTATTATTATCAATAGTACTACTGTTACTTCCAATTCAATCAGAGAAAGATGTTGATAGTGTTAAAATTTTAATAATATTCAATATTACCTCTGATTATGTCCACTAAGGTATGGGATTGGGGGAATTACCTGGTCAAAGATACCATTATGAATGAAGTTTATTATCCTGAGATGGTAACACTGAGGGAATAAATGTTTATAAGTTTAATTCTTCTTCTTTTTTTTTTTTTTTTTTTCTGAGGCAGTTGGGGTTGTGACTTGCCCAGGGTCACACAGCCAGGAAGTGTTAAGTGTCTGAAGTCAGATTTAAACTCAGGTCCTCCTGATTTTAGGGCTTTATCCACTGTGCCACCTAGCTGCCCCATGTTTATAAGTTTAAAAAAAAAAAAGGAGATTGAAGACACATAGATTATCCTGGCTTTCCCATTACAGAACATGCTCTTTAGTAAAATGCTCTTCTCATACATTGTGGCCAGTGTACTAATAAGTGCCAATGTATTAGACCATCTGGTGAATTTTTCTGGGCTTAAAAAAAAATGTTTGACTCCCTTCTAAAGTCACTGAACTCTTTGTAAAGGGGGCATTGCCTACATAAGGTTGGTAAAGATCACACAGAGAATTTCAGAAGAAACTCAGAGGTCATCTAGACCAAGCCATATCTGAACAAGAGGAGATTGGATTGTATTTATCTCCGTGTTTTCTCAGCCCAGTGCTCCTCATATATTCTTTGTTGGAATGAATACATGTCTACATGAATTTTTCTGGGGATGTAGGAATCTAACCTTTACTTTTCTGGTATCTGCCAAAAAATCAGGAACAGTGGAACTCCTTCAGATTTACTAAGTTTTGGTTCACGAAGTCAACACCACAATGCATTGACTTTCTTCTGTTACCTCTCTGGTTGGTATTAAATTCAACAGTTCAATTTCCATTAATCCATCAATTTTAAACAAGTCTAAACTTGAAGTAGCTTGCCTGGGCAAACAATACTTGCTACATGCTACTGGTGAAATCCAGGCCAGGCTCAGGACAATTCTCTGACGTGTGTTCATCTACTCCAATGCAGAAGCTTCCGTCCCTCACTACAGGGACACCCAAGCTTCTAGTCTTGGGACTTTCAGACTTTTCAAACTCACAAGGTAGATCAGTCAATCAATCAATAAAGATTTATTAAGCACCTACTATGTATCAGGCACTGTACAAAGTGCTGGGGATAAAAATGAGGCAAAATATAGTCTTGATCTCAAGTGTAATGGAGGAGAAAACATGCAAATAAAGAAAGTTATATTCGAGATAAATGGGAAATAATTGAGAGGAAAGACCTTGGAGTTAAGACTATAGAAACTGGATGAGACTTAGGGGAAGGCAGAGAGGTCAGTAGTCTAGAGCAGAGGAAGGACATTGTAGGAATGGGGGACAGCCAGAGAGAATGTCCTGAGCCAGGAGATGAAGTGTCTTGCTTATGGAACAACCAGGAGGCTAGTGTGACAGGCCTGAAGAACACATCAGGAGTACAGTGTAAGAAGACTAGAGAGGAGGGAAGAGTTCTGACAGCCAACAGATAATTTTGTATTTGCTCTGGAGACCATGAGGAAACCACTGGAGCTTATGGAGTGGAGGGTGTTATATGACCTGTGTTCTAGGAACATCCTTGTAGTACCTGAATGGACCCCGTTGGAAGAAACCATAAGAGGCAGGGACTTCCAAGGAGTGGCAGATAATCAGTTAGTTGTAGGTGCTACATGAGGAAGCTGAGAAAGGGACCCTAATCTGGAAGCTGCTGCTTTTGACAGAAGTCGGATCCCATTTCATCGCCTTGTTACAGGGTAAGACGCAGGAATCACTTTGGATTTGCCAGGCCATTCTAAAAGGCCAAGTCTTTCAGCTCTGACTTACTACAGGGCTAGCTGAAGGAAATTCACCTCCCCAAAAGCCCCCGCAATGAGTACCAAGCCTTTGAAGCCTCAGTAACTTTCCAGAAGATCTCCAGATTGAGACTTCTTTGCATTGCCCTTAGAGACTCATTGAGATTTGTTAATTTAGCATCAGTTATTTATCCCAACTCCACACTCTTTAGGGTTTAGGGGTAAGTAACCCCAAGGAGATCAGGGAGTATCTTTTCTAATTCTGTAACTCACAAATCCTCCCCAGGATGGTTATTTCCATGATCATCAGTTAATATGTCACCCAGACTTGATTAGCTTTTAGTAAGATATTCAATATGCTCTAGCTGTACCAGATCTATATTATAAAGCAGCGGTCATCAAAACCATTTAGTACTGGCTAAGAAACAGAGTAGTGGATCAGTGGCATAGGATAGAATTACAGGACAAAATAGGCAATAACTATAGCAGTCTAGTGTTTGATAAACCCAAAGACCCCAGCTCTTGGGGTAAGTACTCACTATTCAACAAAAACTGCTGGGAAAATTGGAAATTAGTATGGAAGGAATTAGGGCTTGACCCACATCTAACATCACATACCAAGATAAGGTCGAAATAGATTCATGATCTAGACATAAAGAATGAAATTACAAAGGAATTAGGAGAATGTAGGATAGTTAACCTCTCAGATCTGTGGAAGAGGAAGGAATTTGTGACCAAAGTGGAACTAGAGATCATTATTAATCACAAAATAGATAATTTTGACTATATCAAGTTAAAAGTTTTTGCACAAACAAAACAAATGCAGACAAGATTACAAGGGAAGCAATAAACTGGGAAAACATTTTTACATTCAAAGGTTCTGACAAAGGCCTCATTTCTAAAAGATATAGAGAATTGACTCAAATTTATAAGAATTCAAGCCATTCTCCAATTGATAAATGGTCAAAGGATACGAGCAAACAATTTTCAGATGAAGAAATTGAAACTATTTCTAGTCACATGAAAAGGTGCTCCAAATCACTATTGATCAGAGAAATGCAAATTAAGACAACTCTGAGATACCATTACACACCTGTCAGATTGGCTAAGATGACAGGAAAAGATAATGACGAATGTTGGAGGGGATGTGGGAAAACTTGGACACTAATACATTGTTGGTGGAACTGTGGACGGATCCAACCATTCTGGAGAGCAATTTGGAGCTATGCTCAAAAAGTTATCAAACTGTGCATACCCTTTGACCCAGCAGTGTTTCTGTTGGACCTGTATCCCAAAGAGATTTTAAAGGAGGGAAAGGGACCCACATGTGCAAGAATGTTTGTTGCAGCCCTTTTTGTAGTAGCTAGAAACTGGAAACGGAAAGGATGACTCTCAATTGGAGAATGGTTGAATAAATTATGGTATATGAATGTCATGGAATATTATTGTTCTGTAAGAAATGACCAGCAGCATGATTTCAGAGAGGCCTGGAGAGACTTGCATGAACTGATGATAAGTGAAATGAGCAGAACCAGGAGATCATTATACATGGCAACAACAATACTATATGATGATCAATTCTGATGGACATGGCTCTCTTCAACAATGAGATGATTCAGGCCAGTTCCAGTTGTTCAGTGATGAAGAAAGCCATATACACCCAGAGAGAAGCCTGTGGGATCTGAGTCTGGACCACAATATAGCATTTTTACTCTCTCTGTTGATGTTTGCTTGCATTTTGTTTTCTTCTTAGGTTGTTTTTTTTTCTCTTTCTATATCTGATTTTTTCTCGTGTAGCAAGATAACTGTATAGATATGTATACACATATTGGATTTATCATATATTTTAACATATTTAACATGCATTAGACTACTTGCCATCTAGGAAAGGGGGTAAGGGGAAGAAGGGAAAAATTTGAAACAAAATTTTGCAGAGGTCAATGTAGAAAAATTACTCATATGTTCTATAAATAAAAAGCTTTAATAAAAGTAAAAAAAAGACATTCAATACATCTACATTTGGAAAACTTAACAGTGTCATTGGATTGGAAAAGATCAGTTTACATCCCAATCCCAGAGAAAGATGATGCTAAGGAATGTTCAAATTACTTCAAAAGTGCTCATTTCACACGCCTTTAAGGTTTTGCAAACTAAGCTGTAGTAATATGTGAATCGAGAATTACTAGAACAGGCAATTCCAAGAAGCAGAGGAAGTAGAGCCCTAATTGCCAACATCACTGGATTATGGAAGAAAACAAAGGAGTAAAAAAAAAAAATCTAATTGTTTCATTAACTACACTAAAGCTTTTTACTGTTGATCACAGTTGACCAGTTACCACAACAAAATGTAATAAGTCCTCAAAGAGATGGGAGTACCAGCCATCTTATTTGTCTCCTGAGAAAACTGTATACAGGTCAAAGAACAATAGTTAGAACCAAGCATGGAACAACTGATTGGTTTAAGATCGGAAAAGGAGTATGACAAGGCTATATAATATCACATTACTTATTTTTTTAAATTAATGCTTTAATTAAAACATATGCATGAACGATTTTTCTACACTGATCCCTTGCAAAATCTTGTGTTCCAAATTTCCCCCCTTTCCCCTTGTGCCCTAGATGGCAAGTAATCCAATATATATTAAGCATGTTTTAAAAATGTTATATATTTTAACATTTAACATGTATTGGACTACCTGCCATCTAGGAAAGGGGGTGGGGGAGAAGAAGAGGATAATTTGGAGCAGAAGGTTTTGTAAGGGTAAATGTTGAAAAATTACCCATGCAAATTTGTAAATAAAGAACTTAAAAAAAAGAAACTTAAAAAACATATGTCAAATTCAATATATGTCTACATATTTATACAATTATTGTTTCACATTACTTACCTTAACTTACATGTAGAGTACATCATGTGAAATGTCAAGCTGGATGAATCAAAAACTGGAATTAAGGATACCAATACCATTCTGACTGCAGAAAGTAAGAGGAATTAAGAAACCTCTTTATAAGGGCTAAAGTGGAGTGTAAATGCTGGCTTGAAGTTTAACATAAAAAAATAAAAACAAAAACAAAAAAACCAAAAAACTAAGATCTTGACAACTTGTTCCAACACTTCCTGGCAAACAGAGGGTAGAAAAATGGAAGCAGGGTCAGATTTATATTCTTGGGTTCAAAGATCACTGTAGCCATTATCTGTAGTCATGAAATTAAAAGATGCTTGCTCCTTAAAAGCTATGGCGAATCTGGACAGCATATTAAAAAGCAGGTCTGACAAAGGTCCATATAGTCAAAGCTATGGTTATTTCAGTAGCAACATATGGCTGTGAGAGTTGGACTATGAGGGATGCTGGGTGTTAAAGAATCAATGTGATGGAGAAGACTTTTGAAAATCCCTTAAAGAGTAAGGAGATTAAATCATAACATGTATTAGACTACCTGTCATCTAGGGGTGGGGATGGGGGGAAGAAGGGGAAAAATTTGGAACAAAAAAAAAGGTTTTGCAAAGGTCAGTGTAGAAAAATCACTCATATGTTCTGTGAATAAAAAGCTTTAATTTAAAAGGAGATTAAATCAGTGAATACTGAAAGAAATTAATTCAGGTTTTTCACTAGAAAGTCAAATACTGAAACTGAAGCTTAAATACTTTAACTACATCATGAGAGGAGACTTCCTTTGGAAAAGAAGGATGTTGAAAAAGAGTGAAAGGAAAAAGAAAAGGGAATGGCAGAGGATGGGATGATTAGATAGTGTCATGGAAACATAAACAAGAATATAAGCATTCTTTGGGAGATAGTGGAGGATGGAGGGGTTGGATGTGAGTGAACAGCAAAAAGGTGTTACCTAAGGTAGGCAGCTAGGTGATGAAGAGGCTAGAGCACTGGGCTTGGAGTCAGGAAAGAGAGAGTTCAAATTTTACCTCAATTTTAGGGCACTGGGATTCTGGGCAAGTCACTTAATCTTTCTGAGATTGTTTCTGAATCTGTACAATAGCAATAATAACAAAGATAATAATGACAATTATTTCTCAGAGTTGTGACATAGGAGATAATGAGATAATGTATGTAAACCACTTGGCAAACCCTAAAGCAATATATAAAGTCAAACTATTATTAGAAGAGCTCGGAGGTCCTTCCCACTCAAATTCTGTGAACAATCAAATGAAGAGACTTTAACATTATACTTATCATTTTACTCCCCTATTCTGAAGGAAATTGTATTGTAAGTAGCTCCAAAAGGATTAATGCCCCGGAGGCCTAACTTCATTTTTTCCTTAATACAAGCATGGGCTCAGAACTCAGAATTCTTTTCCCAGCACCTGAGTTAAATATTTTCTTTCTTCTATTCTGTAGAGGTGAAAATAGTTTTCAAAATTATTTTTCTTTATACAAGTGTATCTGTCTCCATCAAGCTGCTTAAAGAGGCAGAAATGGTGCTGGATTTGGAGCATAACGCATGATTTTGAGTCCTGACTCTACCAATTACTACTTGCTTGATTCAGTTTCCTCATCTGCACATTCCCTTCTAATTCAGATAAATTTTCCCAAAATTCATTTTAAGTATCTCTTGTCTATTTTCACTCTTATTGCCACGTCTTTCCTAAGAATTTTGAAGTTGCTTTTGAAATACAGTTTGATTTTCTTCTAGAATTCTGAAGCTTTTTTCAAAGTTGTATGTTGGGGAAAGATTGTGTTTAGACTTTGGGAAATAATTAGAAATAATTTTTGACCTTTATATTATCATTAATGTGTATGTTGATCTTGTCTGATATAATGAATTATTATTGATAAAAACCTACTTTTGTTCTTTGGGAGACTTAGTTGCCAGACTGAATCCTAGGTAATGTGGTTAGCTGGACAAATAATCAAAAACATGGACCAGATGGAATATATGCTGATGGTGGTTGGGTTTTTTTTTTTTTTAAATAGCAATTAAAATGCATTTCTAGGTCTGTTATCTTTTTCAATTCTCCTTAGCACCCTTTAAGGTAAGTAGTAACTGAGTTATCTTCATTTTAGAAAAAGCCTGAGTCAAAAAGATCTGAATTTAAATCCAGCCTCAGCCACTTTACTAGTTGTGTGACCCTGAGCATCATTTAATCTCTGTTTAATTGTGGAATCAGGAAGACCTAAGTGTCACTTAGCCTTTTTTTTTTTCCCCTTTCATCCATTGGAAAAAGAAATGGCAAACTATTCCAGTATCTTTTTTCTTTTTTTTCTTTTTGCTGAGGCAATTGGGGTTAAGTGACTTGCCCAGGGTCACACAGCTAGGTCAGGGCTGGTACTCTATCCACTGCGCCACCTAGCTGCCCTATTACTATTATTATTATTACTGTTACAATGAAGAGATTGAAGCAGCTCTGATGCAATCCCTACCACTAAACGTTACGGTATTGGAACCAAGGACAAAACTTCTTGGGTTCAGATCGTGTCAGGGTGTCAGTTTTTACAAATGGCACAATTGGAATTCAAATTGCAAAATCTGTGAGCCAGGAAATTAGGATTAGTCTATTACTAAACTTCAGAAGATGAAAGGGAAGAACAGTCTCCATATACAGCATGGTCTGGCCCGTTAAAAGCAGTCGCTTCTTTCTGCATAAAATAAAGCAACAACAAAAATTTGAGCCTTCCTTTGTAACTGACTGGCCACGCTCCACCAGCCTAACGGAAATCTCCCCAGCCAGCTGCAGACTCTTCGGTCAGCATCCAGATGCAACGTCCCCGTCTGGGGGTTCCAAATTGACTTCTGGTTCCATCCTCCGCCCTTTGCCCAGCCAGTCATCTTCCTAGCGCTGCAAATCACCACTTTGCTCCTTATAAATGAGTCTGCATTGAACTGAGGGAAGGAGAGTCGTCTCGCCTCCCACAGGACTAGAATTTGCAGAAGTTCAAGCCTGGCAGTTATACCAGTTACTCACGCATCTGTTCTGTTCTTTTCAGTTCACCAGGGTGCTTGCTTATTCCGGGGCTCTTGCACCTCAAAACACCTGTGCCCCGTGCTGTTAGTGGTTGCTGGGGCAAAGCTTCCCCTCTTAGGTGGAGGCTGAGGCGCCCCGTCTGCACACGCGGGCAGCAGCTGGAAAAATAAGACTTGGTGTCCTAAAACACTGGTCCGCAGCTGTATCTCCCATGTCATTTAATAGAATGAGTTAGTTAGCCTTTATTTGTGATTGATTGCTTTAAAGTGGGAGACCTTGTAACCACTCTAAGCCAGAGCTATTTCCTATCAAAAAAGAAAAAAAGAGCCAGCTGTAACAAAGAGATCCCAGGACGTCCTCTTGTCCAATCTAAACCTGACATTTAATTGAGGGTGGGGAGTGATCTGCACGACTTTCTGTTTGCCATTCCCATCTTTGCTCAAGCTGTCCCTTATGTTTTCCTTCTTAAATGTCTTCTCTATTAGAGATTGTGGTACTTGCAGCTCAAGAAAGCTTTCTTAATTCTACTGAATGTGATTTTTCAGTCGCGTCTGACTTATGATGACCCCATTTGGGGTTTCCTTGGCAAAAATACTGGAGTGGTTTGCCATTTCCTTCTCCAGCTCATTTTACAGATGAGGAAACTGAGGCAGACAGGTTAAATGACTTTCCCAGAGTCACAGAGCTACTAAGTATCTGAGGTCAGATTTGAACTCAAAAATGTTTTCCTGATTCTGGGAATGGTATTCCATCCACTGTGGCACTTGGCTGCTTAATTCTACCGGTTGTTATAAATAATTACATCAAGTTATAATAAAGACTAAGTTATACTTGGTTATACTAAACATTTATTATTATGTGTTCCTATCCCAAATATTTTTTGTTTAATATATATCCTGTATTTAATGCTCTATGAAAACTTTCTATCTCTTCCTCTCCCCTCACCCCCTCCCCCCAACCTTTTTTGAATATAAGCTGCTTCAAGACAGGAACTTACCAATTTATATTCATACTCCTGTAATAGGTACATAGTAATTGCTTAATAAATGAGTGTTGATTGTTTGATTAATTGGAGATTTTTTCCTGTATGCAGAAAAATCTGGAAGGGAAAAATGATGAAATTGATGTAGCACTGTGCTAAGATCCAGTCTACACTTTAATACCAGCTTACTCCATTATCTTGGTCAAGTAATTTCATCTCTCTTGGCCCCTATTTTCCCTTATGTAAAGTGGGGAAAGTAGGCTGGATGATCTCTATGGTATCTACAATTTTGATAGTTGGTGAAATCTCTGAATTTACTTGCTAGCCTAGAAACAAGCCACTTTCCTCCTCTCCAGGTGTCTTACAGAGCACTAGGGGGAGCAGTGTAAGAGATTCTGAGGTTCATTGTCCAGGTATCCCACAGGTACATATAGGACCTGGATAGCCAAGAGACCCAGTGAGGTTCCTGTTCTGCAGCATGATTAAGTCTAGGGCATAGGTGAGAGCCATCCTGGAGAGAGCAGGTAGAGAGTAAAACTGACCTGATCCCAGGCTGGAAAGGGATTCACATCCAGACTGTGGTAATTAATGTAGGAGGAACTAGTGCTTTGGATAGGCCTAATAGAGCCAGTGGGAGCAGATAAGAGCTGTAGTGGATAGAGTGCCAGACCTAGACAGGACACTTCCCAGCTGTGTGACCCTGGCCAAGTCACTTACCCCTGTCTGCCTCAGTTTCTCATCTGCAAAATGAGCTGGAGAAGGAAATACAAAACTCTCCAGTATCTCTGCCAAGAAAACCATAAAATGGGGCCACAAAGAATTGTTCACAGCTAAAAAATGACTGACAACAAGAAATGGAGCCAAGCTCCCAACATATCATTATTATTGATGCTATAGCTCAAATGAATGGGGAAATGTTAGGGCTGGCATTGGGAAGGAGACAATCCTGACACTTAGGGTGTGAATAAGATGTGTGCATAAATAAGTATGATAAAACATGATTAATATGGAAATATGTTTAAAATGATTGTACATGTAGGACCTATATCAGATTGCTTGCTGTCTTGGGGAAGGGAGGGGAAGGATAAAAAAATAAAAAAAAATGAGTGTCGAAAACTATCTTTATATGCAATTGGGGAAAAAAACCTACTATTGAAATTTTTAAATAAATGTGATATAAAATTAAATCTGCCAAAGGCAGAAAGGAAGAAGCATTTATTTAGTGAGCGCTTGTTATTGCATATTGTGTTAAGCGCTTTACTGATATTATCTCATTAGATCTTCAAAACAACACTGGGAGATAGGTGCTATTATTACCTGCATCTTACAGTTGAAGAAACTGATGCAGATATAGTTAGGTGACTGGCCCAGAATCACATAGCTTGTGAATGTGGGGGCCATATTTGAATTCAGGTCTCCTTGCCTGAGCCCAGTGCTCTACACACTGCTCCACCTGGCTGCCCTTTCTAAATGCTAAAATAAATTGACGGGAGAAGGGTTACTTTCACTGGCAGGATCAGGGAAGACTTCTTGGAGGAGATGATATATAAACTGAATCTTGAAGGAAGAAAAAGGTTTCAATAGTTGGTGAAAAAGAACTTTTCTCTTGCTGAAAGTTTCAAGGTAAAACCAGGATATTCTGGTTTTGGCTGGAAGAGAGTGGCTTTAAGGAAAATAATATGAAAAGATGCTATAAAAGTAAGTGGGAGCCAAATTTATTGGAGTGCTTTAAATGCCAAGCGAAGGAGTTTGCATTTTATCCTATAGGTAATGGGAGTTATGTATGTTTTTTGAGCTGGGGAATGACCTGATCAGACTTGTGCATTAGAAAAACTTCTTTTGGCAGCTGTATGAAGGATAGATTCCAATAGAGGGAAGATTACAGGCAGGAACATTAATTAGGAGACTATTACTATAGTGAGAGGAAATGAGAGTGTGAATTAAGGTGGGAGCACTTTGAGTGGGAAAATACTGGGCTGTCTCCTGTGGAAAAGAGACTTGACCACTAATTGGACTTTGGGGAAAAGGGAGAGAAATATCAAAGAAGGTAATATCAAAGTTCAAAACCTAAGTGCCATTTACTGAAGCTGAGAAGTCAGAATGAAGAGTAGGTTTTGTGGGAAAGAAAAAAAAGAAAAAAGTCCTGATCTGGAAATGTTAGATTTGAAGTTTGATTTTCCCAGGACATTTCTTGCCTACCTGGAAAGTTATGGGTCTTAGAGGATCAATAAGTATCCTGGGGTTTGTTTATAACTTTACTTGTATGCAAATATAAAGTCTTTCTCATAACTTTAAACATGTGTTCTATCATTTTTACTTTTTTATTTTTTGGTAACCATATACAATTAGTATAACTCATCAGGGGGCATTCTTAACATATTTCTGTTTACATCTGAAAATGGCTCAATAACATTCTAATTCCATATCTTTTATCATAAATATATATAACTGTGAAATATTTCTTATTTAAATTTGAAAATAAACTATCACATTTTGAATCACATTTCTATCTGAAAAACATTTAAGTATTCTATATCTTTTTTATGATGCTTTAAATTTGTATCACTGTACATGCAATGAAAAATTGATTCTGATTTTAAATAAAAGAATTGTAGAAAGAGCGCTAGCGGATTTTAGGTTTTGTGTAATCTTGAATAAATCACTCTAACTTATTGGATCTTCATTTACTCATCTATAAAATAGCTAATAATATTTGTCCTAAGTATTTCATCTCTGAAACTTTTAAAATAAAACAAAAATGTGAATTATGATGGTGCCAAAGAAGAAACACACTCAAAGGGAAAGATATACTTAATAATCCTAAATAATAATAAATATACTAAGTATCATTTATGTTGTTGTTCAGTTGTTTTCAGTGTCTGATTCTCTGGATCCCATTTGAGGTTTTCTTGTCAAAGATATTGGAGTGGTTTACCATTTCCTTCTCCAACTTGTTTTACAGATAAGGAAACTGAGGCAGATGGGACTAAGTGACTTGTCTAAGGTCACAAAGCTAGTGTCTGAGGCCAGATTTGAATTTAGGAAGATGAATCTTCCAGATTCCAGGCCTGGCACTCTATCTATTGTACTACTTAGCTGCCATAATGTCATTTATATTAAGGGCTTAACAAGAGGAGTAGCCTAAAGACCATGTTAATATTTGAAAAGAGCAGAGGTCATGAGAATGTGAGCTATGAGATAGATGACAGTTATTCTGTAAGAAAAGTAGAAAGAGAATGAGAATGATTGGGGCACTTTCACAAAGATTAAAGACAAGTTGGAACAGGGAATGGAAAAGGGAGAGGGGGAGTTCATGCTTAATCAGTTTAAGATCTCAAGGAAAAGAAGGAGCAAGGAAACTCTATGAATTAATACTAATTAAGCTGATTAAAAAGAACAATGGAGCCAGAGCAAATATCCAGGGAAAAAGAACCCACTAATAATTTGGTTTCTAAGATAGTTTTTGCAGACACACACAGAGGAGGGAAATCAGTTTCCCCACCCCCTCCCATATCCCAAATATCTTTGTTTTATTATAAGCTTAAAAATTACCAACAAGCACGAATATTTCCATGTACAAAGAACAAAAACGAGAGTAGCGTATGAAATCATAAACTTCTATTACATATAATTTATTTATTTTAAAAAGTATATACTAAATTTAACATGGCAGTAACACTACTGCCTTCCTTATTTATATTTTTTATGATCTTTTGTTTTTTCTGTATATTTAAAAATATTTTAGGAACTCTTTTCCCCCATCTCTATCACTACCCCTCTTTATTCCCTTCATGATTCTCTACCTCTATGAAATTAAAAATACTCATTTAGCAAATAAATTTAGTCCAAATTAAATTAAAGCCAGAGTTTATGATTGGAAAAGTATATCTTATCCCAAATCTGTGACTCTTTACCTTTCTGCCTAGAAGTGGGAAGCATGATTTATCATCAGTCTTCTGGACCATGACTGGTACAGTGCCTAGAATCAGAAAGCCCTAAATTCACATCCTGCCTCAAATATTTACTAGCTGTGTGACCCTGGACAAGTCACTATCTTCAATTTCCTTATCTATAAAATGAGGATAATAATGCCATCTACCCATCAGAATTGTTAAGATCAAATGAGATAATATATAGAAAATGCTGTGCAAATTGTAAAGCACTTCACAAATATTCATTGTTATTATCATTATAATTGGTTATAATAATATAATAAATATGAAATCATAAAATGATTATTCTTAATGCTTTCAAAGTTGTTTTCATTTATAATGATAATCATATACATTGTTCTGGTTCTGCTCACTTTGTTCTGTATGAGTTCATAAAAGTCTTGACAGATTTCTCTGAATATAACCTTTTTGTTGTTGGTTTTTACTGCATGATAATATTCTGTTATATTTATGTACAATAATTTGTTAAGTCAATATTTATTTGATGAGCACTCAACTCTTTTTCTAGTTCTTTTGTAAAATAAAGCCACTGAGCCACCAGCTACCTCTACTATAGAGTTGAAGTGTCTGGCCTATGGTTAAACAGTTAGTGGTTTATTCACCAATTACATATAAAAATAGTTATCAATATTCATTTTTCTAAGATTTTGAATTCCAGTTTTTTTCTTTCTCCTTCCCTTACTACCTCTTTGCCTAAGACAGCAAGCAATCCAATATAGATTATATAAATATACATATGTATACATATACATATATAATCATTTAAAATCTATTTCCATATTTGTCATTTTGTGAAAGAAAAATCAGAACTAAAGGGAAAAACCACAAGAAAGAAAACAAAACAAAAAAACTTGAAAATACTATGCTTTGATCTGGATTTAGTCTCCATAATTCTCTCTGAATGATGGCTCTTTCCCTCAGAAGTCTATTGAAATTGCCTTGAATCACATCATTATTTTTTTTAATTTTATTTGCATAACATATGTGTGGGTAATTCTTCAACAATAACCCTTACATAGCTTTCCGTTACAAATTTTTCCCCCAACTCCCCACCCCTCCCCTAGATGGCAGGATATCCAC
>JAJPUD010001667.1:172233-198113 GCA_023553655.1 Myrmecobius fasciatus | reverse complement strand
TCAAATTTATTGGCATAAAGTTGGGCAAAGAAACTCCTAATTATTACTCTAATTTCCTCTTCATTGGAGGAAAGTTCTCCCTTATCATTTTTGAGACTAATAATTTGATTTTCCTCTTTTCTTTTTCTAATCAAATTAACTAAAGGCTTATCTATTTTGTTGGTTTTTTCATAAAACCAACTCTTACTTTTATTTATTAATTCAATAGTTTTCTTATTTTCAATTTTATTGATCTCCCCTTTAATTTTCAGAATTTCCAATTTGGTATTTAATTGAGGGTTTGTAATTTGGTCTTTTTCTAGCTTTTTTAATTGTAAGCCCAGTTCATTAATCTTCTCCTTCTCTGTTTTACGCAAGTAAGCATCTAGAGATATAAAATTACCCCTTATAACCGCTTTAGCCGAGTCCCAGAATCACATCATTATTGAAGAGAACCATGTCCATCAGAATTGATCGTCATATAGTATTGTTGTTGCCGTGTATAATGATCTCCTGGTTCTGCTTGTTTTACTCAGCATCAATTCATGCAAGTCTCTCCAGGCCTCTCTGAAATCGTCCTGCTGGTCATTTCTTACAGAACAATGACATTCTATGACAATCATATACCATAGTTTGTTCAGCCACTCTCCAGTTGATGGGCATCCAGTTTCCCGCCCCCACAAAAAGTAGCCAGTGTTTTAACTGGGGTTGGAGCCTAGCCTTCCTCTCCCCACACTACTGTACTACAAATGAGGAAACCCAGGATCCAGTTCTGGCTCAGTCCCTACATCCCGGGGGGCCGCTGGACAAATCAGTCAGCTGTTGCTTCAGTTTTCTCCTTGGTTAGGTGATAGCACTGCAGTAGATCATGTCTAGATTTATAAATCTGACTTAGAGGAAATCTAGACACAAGCTGTCGCACATTTACATGAGGATATTTTCCTAGACCAAGGAAAGAAAACGAGCCTCTTGGAGTCAATCAGATCTTTGTAGTGAATGTGAGCCCGAGGCCTGGGGACAACGAAGGCAGGAAGATTGTTTTACAGAATTTTTGTGTGAACACAATTGAAGAAGTTGCGCTTTACCTCCTTGAGAAAAGAAACCATTTACTGTATAATGTGGGCATAGAAATATGTTACCAATTACAATTCATATCCATTCACCAAAGCCAATCTTGCAGAACTTTGGCCTAGAAACAGTGGTTCCATTTAACTCAGCTCAACAATGGAAGCTTCTTGATGATATTTCACTTTGGTCTGTGTCTTTAGGACTTAGCCTTGTGGCTAGCACATAATAGATGCTAAATAAAGTGCTTTACATAGGTTATCTCATTTGATTCTCCCAACAAATCAAGTGAAATACTGTATATCTTGGAAAACAGATCTTTTTTTCTTTTACTTTTCTTTGTATCCCCATCACTTAGCATAGTGCCTGGCCCATAGTAGATACTTACTAAATCCTAGTTAACAGTAATTCATTTATATGGTACTTCGTAGATGTGAAAGTGCTGTATAAGGGCCAGTTGTTATTACTATTATTATTAATAGTTAGGTTGTAACCCTGGGCAAGTCACTTAACCCCAATTGCCTCAGCAAAAAAAAAAAAAAAAAGCTAGGTGTAACTATTATTGATAAAGACTTTGAGAGCTAGTGGAGAATAGAAGGGCTTGGTGTGGTCAGAAGAGTCAGCTGTGACTGACCCACATATCAACAACAGGTTTAAAGTAGGTGACATTATTGTCCCCATTTAACAGATGAGGACTGAAGTTAACAGAGATTCAGTCATTTATCTAGAATCATGCAGCTAATAATGTCAGAGGCAGAATTTGAACTCAGTTTTTTCTGATTTGAAATCTAAAACTACCTTGTTGCACTTAGCTGCTTCTGTTAGTTGTAGCAATAAGTTCTGTTTCCATTCTTTGTCAAAGCATTGAAGTATTTCTAGATTTTTAAAAACTTTCAGCAGAAAGCAAGCCCTTCCAAATTTTCCTTAGCTGGAGAGACCTGAGAGTGGACCTAGCTACAGACCATCCTTCCAGATTCATTCATTTCAAACATATCTGACTTTCTGTGATTTGATTTGGGGTTTTCTTGACAAAGATATTGGAGGGGTTTGTCATTTCGTTCTCCAGCTCATTTTACAGATGAGAAAGCAGGATTAAGTGACTCTTGCCAGAATCACAAAGCTGTTAAGTGTCTGAGGCTAGATTTGAATTCAGGCCTTCTTGCCTCCAGGTGTGATACTCTATGCACTGTGCCATGGAACTGCCCCTATGGTCAGACTAACTAAGGATGAAGACATTACCTCCAGTATTGGCCAGCAGGAGACAAATTTTCATTTATTTATTTTTTTATTAAAGCTTTTTATTTGCAAAATATATGCATGGGTAATTTTTCAATATTGACCCTTGCAAAACTTTCTGTCCCAAATTTTTCCCTCCTTCCTCCCACCCTCTCCCTTAGATGGCAGGCAGTCCAATACATGTTAACTATGTTAAAATACTTGACAAATCCAATATATGTATATATATCTATACAGTTATCTTGCTGCACAAGAAAAATTGGATCTATAAGAAAAAAAAATCTGAGAAGGAAAACAAAATACAAGCAAACATCAACAGAAAGCATGAAAATGCTATGTTGTGGTCCACACTCAGATTCCACAGGCCTCTCTCTGGGTGTAGATGGCTTTCTTCATCACTGAACAACTGGAACTGGCCTGAATCATCTCATTGTTGAAGAGAGCCATGTCCATCAGAATTGATCATCATATAGTATTGTTGTTGCCGTGTACAATGATCTCCTGGTTCTGCTCATTTCATTTCATCAGTTCATGCAAGTCTCTCCAGGCCTCTCTGAAATCATCCTGCTGGTCATTTCTTACAGAACAATAATATTCCATAACATTCATATACCATAATTTATTCTTACATAATAATATTTTTACAGAACAATAATATTCCATAACATTCATATACCATAATTTTTTCAGCCATTCTCCAATTGATGGGCATCCATTCAGTTTCCAGTTCCTTGCCACTACAAACAGGGCTGCCACAAACATTCTTGCACGTGTGGGTCCCTTTCCCTCATTTAAGGAAGTTCTAGTTTTAAAGTTCTTTTCATTTGATCCCCATTCAGTACAATTCAGCTCATTGTCTAATGCAGGGTTTGCACTGCTGGCTGAATTCTGTAAATTGTCCATACAACTGCACATTTTGGAAGATAGGTATTTTTCATGACTTGGTTTTTCCTGTGTGGATAAGTTTCTTGGAACCTTATTAATTTCATTTAGGAGATTCTGAAGTGTTGGGAGGCTTGATGGAATCAGTACAAAGTCATTTTCAAATGGAAGTACTTAAGTATCAGACCCTGAGCAGAATTTCCATAGAAATAGCAGTAAATATCTTTGAAATCCTGATTCCTTATGCTAAACTGCATTTAATATCAATAATTAGAGGCTTATTTAATAAACTTACCTCTATCAATATATCTTTCAAGGAATCTGGTATGATTTTGTCATATGCTTGGAAGAGAGTTATTAAGGTGACATTTTGTTCTACTTAATTGAATTGCATTAGGGAATCTAATACTTGCTGTAGCTTTCAATCAGTTCTGTGATAGTCAAAATGTGTTTGGGGTATCACTTGCAAAACTACTCGTTCCCTTCTGATGTCTTCATTAAAAATGTCCCAGATTCATATGTTATTGTTCAGATAGGGTCTCAGGCATTTATTAGCTATGTAACTCTGGGAAAGTCACTGTTTGCCTCAGTGTTCTCATCAGTAAAATGGAGATAATAATAACAGCACCTACCTCCCAGGGTTTGGGAGGATGAAACATAGTTATTGCAAAATGCTTAGCTCAGTGCTTGACATGTAGTTGGTATTTATGTTAGTTATGATGATGATAATTTCTGCTTCATATGGTGGCTATGGGGTCAAAATGAGATAAAACATAAAATGCTTTGCAAATCTTAAATTTTTAAATAAAAAAAGATTAAAAATCTTAAATATATAAATACTAGCTATTATATAGGGTCATAGCTCTACAAGAAGGAATCTTAAAGATTTAAATTTTATAAGCGTATAAACGGAGACCCTGAGAAGTCAGGCCACTTGTTTAAAGTCACACAGCTAATAAGTAGCATAATCAAGATTTGAACTCAGGGCCAGTGGCTCCAAGTTAAAGATTCTTTCAAAGATTCAGGGTGGTTGCAAAGATACTTAGCCTTGTGATTGGGACTTATAGCACATTTATCATTCTACATTCACAATTTCATAGTGAAGACTAATGAAATAACAACATATAATAAACAGTAAAGTATACTTTAACACCAGTCAGATAGAATCAACTGACCACTCTGAACCACTTAAATTTTGTTGTCTTAATTCACATCGAAATCATTGTCTATTGCTTTTCTGATTATGTACAAGTCTTCCTCCTCAGAATTCCTTGTATTTGTCATTTCTGATTATGCAGTGATATTCCATTATATCTGTATGTCACAATTCATTTAGCTTTTTCAAGATGATACAAAGCCATCTTTTGAACACTAATGGCCTTGGAGTAAGGAAGCCTTGGACTTAGATTCTAACTTTGAAATGTTCTTGCTATGTGACCTGAGGTAAATCATTAACTCTCTTGGTACCACGGGCAACTCATAAAGACTTTAAATTATTGGAGAGTTCCAGATCTGTATCTGCAGGAGAAATTCCCTACCCTGATGAAAATCATAGCTTTGGACCCCAAACCAAAATTTTTCAGTTGATGTTATATGGATAAGAATTATAGGCCATCCCAATCTCAGGTGAATCAACATGGCAGACCACCAAAAAGGCACTGGAAAGAGGCATTGAGACTTTAAGCAGGCTGTAGCTTTCTCAGGAAAGCACAAGTTGGACTAATGGGCCAGGAGACGGCCCAGGGGATAGGATGCTCAGCCTGGAGTCAGGAAGATGAATCTTCTTAACTTCAAGTCCAGCCTCAGTTTCCTTATCTGCAAAATAAGCTCTAGAAGGAAATAGTAAACAACATTTCTGCTAAGAAAACCCTAAAGAGTTTGACTGGACTGAACAACAAGTAGACTAATAGTATTTGTCCAGTTGAATGAAACTGGAATTTAGAAGGGAACTCTGAGGTCTCTAATCCAAACTCTACATGAACTGGAATCTCCTCTGAAGTTTACCTGACAAGAGGCCATCTAGCCTCCACTTGAAGATCTCAAGTACAGGGGATCCTACCACTTTATGACACTTAGAGTCAGAAAGACCTGAATTCATATCCAGTCTGAGAAACTTTATAACTGCGTGTTCCCAAGCAAGCTGCCTGCCTCAGTTTCCTTACCTGTAAAGTGGGGATAATGATAGCACCCAACCCCCCAGGGTAGTTGTGAGGATCAAATGAGATAATATTTGTAAAGTACTTAGCATAGTGCAGGGCACACAGTAGGAGCTTAATTTTTGTTTGTTTCCTTTCTTCATTTTGAAAAGCAAGCCAGCTAGGTGGTGTAGTGGATAGAGCACCAATCCTGAATTCAGGAGGACCTGAGTTCAAATCTTGTCTCAGACACTTAACACTTCCTAGCTGTGTGACCCTGGGCAAGTCACTTAACCCCAACTGCCTCAGGGAAAAAAAATCATTGTGAATAGTTCAGGAGTGCCCATTAATAAATTTTATGGAGGAGAGGGACCGATGATGATAATTGCATTTATTAATAATGCTTTAATGTTTAGAAAGAACTTTTCCTGGGTTATCTATTTAATCCTCACAATGACCCTGTAGGGTAGATGCTATTATTATATCCCTATTGTACAGATGAGGAAACTAGGATTAAGAGAGATTAAATAACTCATCTGCTTGCCTAGAATCCCAGAGCTAGTGTCTACAGCAAAAATTGGACTTAAGTTTTGGCTCCCAGGATAGCCCTATTGAGCCCCTTAGTTGCCTCTATATTTAGTTTTCTCTGATGCCAAAGCCTAAATTTGCCTTTTTTTGCAACTTCTACCTATTGCCAAACATAGCAAGACTGATCCCTCTCTCACAAAGCTCTTCACATACTTGAAAACAGTCATCCTGTGTTCTCTTTTTTTCTCCAGATGAAAAGTTCCTTCACTCCCTCTTCGTAAGTCTTCATATGTTTATATACATATATAACATATTATATTATATATAATACATATATATTTCTCTCTATATATATATTAAAGCCTTTTATTTTCAAAACATAGGCACGAATAATTTGTCAACACTGACCCTTGCGGATGTGGGAAAACTGGGACACTGATACATTGTTGGTGGAACTGTGAACGGATCCAGCCATTCTGGAGAGCAATTTGGAACTATGCTCAAAATGTTATCAAACTGTGCCTACCCTTTGACCCAGCAGTGTTTCTACTGGGCCTATATCCCAAAGAAATTTTAAAGGAGGGAAAGGGACCCACATGTGCAAGAATGTTTGTGGCAGCCCTTTTTGTAGTGGCTAGAAACTGGAAATTGAAAGGATGCCCATCAATTGGAGAATGGCTGAATAAATTATGGTATATGAATGTTATGGAATATTATTGTTCTGTAAGAAATGACCAACAGGAGGATTTCAGAGAGGATTGGAGAGACTTGCATGAACTGATGCTGAGTGAAATCAGCAGAACCAGGAGAACATTATACACAGCAACAAGACTATACGATGATCAATTCTGATGGACATGGTTTTCTTCAACAATGATGTGATTCAAACCAGTTGTGCTGCGATGAAGATAGTCATATACATCCAGAGAGAGGCCTGTGGGAACTGAGTGTGAACCACCACACAGCATTTTAACGCTTTCTGTGAATATTTCCATGCATTTTGTTTTCCTTCTTAGGTTGTTTTTTCTTCTTCTCTTTCTAGATCTGATGTTTCTTGTGCAGTAAGATAACTGTATAGATATGTATACATGTATTGTATTTGTCATATAATTTATCCTATTTAGCATGTATTAGATTACCTGTCATCTAGGGGTGGGGGGTGGGGGGAAGGAGGGGAAAAGCTTGGGAAAAAAAGTTTTTGCAAAGGTCAATGTAGAAAAATCACTCATATGTTTTGTAAATAAAAAGCTTTATTAAAAAAAAAAAACAACAAAACACTGACCCTTGCATAGCCTTGTGCTTCAGATTTTCCTCTCCTTCTCCCGCCCCCTCCCCAGATGGCAAGCAATCCAGTAGCTGTTATACATTCCCACCATCTTTTAGCCCGGCTCTTTTCAGTGACAAGCATCTGCTGCATCCAGAGGGTGAAGATCCCAATTCGCCCACAGCAAGGATACCATGAGCTGAATTGATGAGAAGAGAAGGACCTTCCTTCCCTTGCTCCCTCCTTCACCCAGGCTCCAAGAAATGGGTCTGGAAGTGCTTGTTTCTGTCCTGTTCTCTTTGCTCTCTTCAGTTTCAGAAACCCAAGGGGATACCCACATATCAAGCCATGATAACCTCAAAATCACTGTTAGAGGGGAGATGGAAGCCCTGAGAAGACAGAGACCCTGGGACTTGAGCTGAGCTGGATATTGGAACTGGAAATGGGACTGTGCCATATAGTCCAGCTTTTTAAACTGGGTCACAATCTCATATGGGATCTCGCAACTGAATGTGAGGGTCACAAAATTATGATTTATTATCAGCAAATGTTTGATTTATTTACCTATTTTATGTACTTACGCATTTGGAGTTACATAAAAATTTCTTGGGCAAAAAGGGTTGCAAGTGGAAAAAAATTAAAGAATCTGTGGATTATAGGGCTATGCTAAGATAAAGAATCTTATT
Source organism: Myrmecobius fasciatus (assembly GCA_023553655.1). Lineage (NCBI taxonomy): Eukaryota > Metazoa > Chordata > Mammalia > Dasyuromorphia > Myrmecobiidae > Myrmecobius > Myrmecobius fasciatus. The sequence continues at coordinate 190,338 of JAJPUD010001667.1, read as the reverse complement.
CCCTTCTCCACAGAAACTGAGGTGATGCAAAGGGAAGGTGGGAGATGGCTTATGCTAGGGAAGTAAGTTTGTATAATTGTGATTATGCCTTTTTGGAGTAAATATATATTCATTGCTGGTGAAGTTGTGAGTAGTTGAACCATTGTGGAAAGTAATTTGCAATTATGCTAAGAAGTAACAAAAATGTCCATTTTCTTTGAGTCAGAGATACTGCTGACAGATATATCACTCAAGGAGGTCAAAGATAGAAATAAATATCTTAGATATGTAAAAATATTTGTTAGCCCTTTAAAAAAAAAGAAACCTTTTTTTTTAAAGTAAAGAACTAGAAACGAGAACAGGTACCTGATAATTGTTGTTATTGAGTTGTTTCTCAGTCGTGTCTGATTTTTTTATGACACCATTTGGGGTTTTCTTGGCAAAGATAGTAAAGTGATTTTTCTATTTCCTTCTCTGAAAATAGTTTACAAACTCGTTTTCCAGATGAGGAAATGGGGGCAAACAGGGCTAACTGACTTATTTAGGGTCACACAGATAATAAGTGTCTGACACTGGATTTGTACTCCTGAAGATGAGCCTTCCTGACTCCAGGCCCAGCATTCTACCCATTGCACCACCTACCTGCCCTGTATCACCTAGCTGCCCAATGATTAGGGGCTAACTAAACAAATTGTTGCACATGAATGTAATAGAATATTGCTGGGCCAGAAGAAACAAGAATACAAAGGATACAGAGATGGATGGGAAGACATATGAACTCATACAGAATGAAGTAAGAGTTAGGAAAACTATATATACTATGACCTCAGCAATGTAAATGGAAGCAAAAACAATGCAAAAACCATCTGAAATTGAACACCATATAATTACAATGACCCAGCTCGGACTTGAAGAAGAGATGAAAAACTTTTCCTCTTTCATTTCAGAGATGGAAGATTATGGACGTGAAATATTGCACATACTCTCAGCCTTGGTTAATAGATTTGATGCTTTTGCTGAATTTCTTCCTCTTCTCTCTCTCTTTTTGTCTCTTTGTCCTCATTTTACAAGGGCTGGCTTTCTGGAAGAGGGGAGGAGGAAGAGAGATATTTGGAAATCAAGATAACATTAAAACAAAGATGTCAATAAAATTTTAAAGTTTTTTTTTTTTAAGATTTATTCCAATGTTCTTGCCTGTCAAGATCTTTCTGGTTGTCATTTAGCATGTTAGCTATCCTTTCTACTTTTATATCATCTGCCAGTTTGAGAGACATGCCAGTTTTGCCTTTAAGTCATTGGTTAAAAACATTAAATGGCTCAGGGGAAAATACAGGTTCCTGGTGCACTCTCTAGTAGATCTACCCCCAAAATGATATTATCCTGTTAATGATCAGTTTTCAGATCCAGCAATTCACCCAGTTCTGAAATCATCTAACAGTGCTACCCTGTAGCCCAGCTTCCTATTTATTCTAAGAGAATAGCATAAGATGCTTAATCAAATGCTTTGCTAAAATCTACATAAACCTATGTTTATGCTGATCCACTCACCTGCCAATCGGGAGCTCTCTTGAAAAAGAATGAGGTGAGTGTGCAAGAACTCATCCTTGTCAGAGCCATTCGGGGGCTCCTCTTCCATGCATTTGATAATTAGACAAGCGTGTGCTTCCTTGCCTTCCGACTCACTCAAGGAATATCCTTTCTCCCTCAATCAATCCCTTGATCAATAAGTTACCATCCACCCTTTGGAGCCCAGCCCATGTAGCCCCTTCTCTATAAAGCCTTTCTTGATCTCCAGCATTGCTGTCAACCGTAGTCCATGAATCTCTCAAAGAATTTCAACTCTTTAATGCATTTGTAACCCCCATCCCAAAGCCCATTGATATGGGACTCTCTCCTTATGGATGGAGATCAACACCCAATGCAATGGGCTTTAAGACTGAACTTTACTTTCATCATGTAGTATAATTGTATAAGTTGGTATCTTATCCCCTTACTGGAAAGAAAGCTTCTGTCTTGTCTAAACTTTGGGTATCCCTTTATACAGCGTGAGTACTTATAATAAATGCTTGTTCCATAATTTATTTATTTATTTTTCTTTTCTTTTTTTTTTTGCTGAGGCAATTGGGGTTAAGTGACTTGCCCAGGGTCACACAGCTGTTACGTGTCTGAGACCAGATTTGAACTCAGGTCCTCCTGACTTCAGGGCTGGTGCTCTATCCACTGCGCCACCTAGCTGCCCCTGTTCCATAATTTATAAAACATTTTACATTTTCTCAAATTCTTGTTTAATTACAAAAAAAAAAACCCAACAAACCTGATTATCTTTTGTTTTAAGAATAGAGCCAGTGTGGTTCAGCCTTGCCATTAGGACCACCTAAATTGAGTTCCTGCTTCTGACTTACATTGATTGAGGGACCCTGGGGGCAAGCCATTTCACCCCTTTCAATGTTCAAGTTTAGAGGCTCTCAAAGTGGAGTCCAGGATCCTCCAGGTGCCTGAAACCTTGCTTGGGATCCTCGAGGTCAAAATTATTTTCATTATAATATCTGGAGATGTTAATTTCAAATACCACTACCAATGGCTAAACCCCACAGAAATAAAACTCTTTATGAGGGAAGAAGGGTCCGCAATCATTTCTTCAGAGGTAAAGGGGTCCTAAGGCTAAAAAGGTTGAGAACTGTTGCTCTTAGGCAACTTACCAAGACAGAAAGTTGCCCAGAAGGTTTTTACTGACTTGCTTTGATGAACAGAGTAATTCCTTACCTGGAGATTCCCTGTTTTAGTTAAATTACCCATTCATTCCCTATCCTCTGTTTTCCTCTATCTCTTTCTGGAGAACCAACCCTTATAACCAAGAATTAAAAAAGAGAAAAAAATTCATGAATTTGAGAGTCATAATTTCTGGATAATTAGTCATCTTATTAATAATGCCAGCATTTTAATAAAAAGAAATCAGTGACCCTCTTGAATGCCGTAGACAATCATGATGGTGGCTCACAGCTTATATGCCCTTTGGAAAAGAAGTGTTCCTAAGGATGGCAATTAACTCTGATTAATTCACAATTAATGAGAGGTAGACTTTACAAAGAGAAGGGAGCTCACGCCAATGAGGACCTGTGAGTGACATGATGTCACTCTTGGCCAGAGAGATTATTCCTCTCTTTAGACCATCCTGGTCTTGGGCAATCTAGACAAAGAATCTACATCCCACTCAAGACCAGCTATTTGGGTGGAATAACAATACCCAGGATGAGGAGAATGTTAATCCTATGTTCCATCAGTTCTGTCCTTTAGATTAGGAAATAGAACAGAGACAAAAACAAAACAAAACAAAACAAAACAAAAAAAAAACAGTGGGATCTCTCCAATTTTTATCGACTATGGATATGAGAGAAATAATAATTTCAATATTTCAAATATTTCAATTCTTTCCTAGGAATGTATTTGAATTTTATATTTCTGTCCAGCTAAATGGCACAGTGGATAGAGTGCTGGGGCTAGTGTTGAGAAGATCTGAGTTCAAAACTGTTCTGAGACACATTTCCTAGATAAGTCAATAACCCTATTTACCTCAGTTTATTCCTCTGTAAAATGAGCTAGAGAGGAAAATGGCAAACCACTCTTAGAGAAGAAAATGGCAAACTACTTCAATATCTTTGCTAAGAAAACCCCAGATGGGATCACAAAGAATGAGACATGATTGAAATTTCTGAACAATAATACCTTCCACAGTACCTGGTATATATAGGTGCTTAGTAAATACTTGTTGATTCACTGAGTGCTCTATGTAATGTTCTACATCTTATTTCTGCAAAGAACAAAAGCAGGTACATTCTCATATCTCTTCTTTGGGGCTAAGCTTGACCATTATAATGCTTTGTAATATTTTATCTCATTTGATCCTTACAACAATCCTTTGAGGTAGAAAAAAAATGGTATCTATCATCCCCACTTTACAAAGGAAAATGAGGTGGTAGGTACTACATGTACTTGAAAGTAAAAGGACATTTCTTTAATTATCTTCTATAATTCATAATTCTTACAAATTCTACCTGTTTTTCTGTTCTCCACCTTATTCTTATTAATTAGAGCAAATTAGCCTATTTAAAAACCACCATCAGTCCAAGTTTCAATTTAATCTTGGAAATAGTATTTTTTGAAATCTATTTTAAAGATAACTAGAGAGATGGCAAACCACTGTATAAAAGCAAATGTGTCCCAGATCTGCTGGAGTGAGGATGAGCCTGCAAAGGAGCAGCTGTCAAGAAAGCTTTCAGTCCTAAGCTTAGCAACACAGCCGAGCAAATACTGAGAGACAATCTCTAAACATCCACTCGAGAATCGTGACCAGTAAAAGCAGTGTGAGTTTATTAAAAAAAAAATCAGATCTTGCCAAACAAACTAGGTCACTTTTGTGAGCAAGTTACACAATGAGCAGAGAGGGAAAAAAGCAATTTCGGGCGGGGGGGAATGCTGAGGGTTTGGTGGCCATGGCGACTGAGATGGAAGCAGACAAGGTTGATAAAGAGGTCTACTTGAGTCTGCTGATACCTGGGCCTCCTCTCCTTGGTTGGATGTTAAATAAAGAATGCTGCTAGTAGTATATAGATTTGTAATTTTGTTGTGCTTATGTAGGAAGCAAAAGGACAGCACAAATTTAAAAAAAAACTAACAGAAAAAGTAGAAAGCCATTCTGAGGTTAACATAAGAATTTGGGTGATAACAATAGCATGAACCAAACCACATTACTGAATGATTATGCCATCAAAACCCTCTAAATTTGAAAACTTTAAACCCAGAACCAGTGTGGTTTGGCAAAAATGGTCTATATGACTACTGTATGATACAAAAAAAATCACATTTTAAATTCTAAATTGTTAACCACTGAAATAGAGTTCACAGAGGCAAAGATTCAACAAAAAGAATTATATCTAAAAAAGAAATTCAATGTGCGAAGCTTGAATTTTATCCATTTCTTTAGAATTCTGTTCTTTCCATCTGGGGACTTCTGCCAAGCAATGGGAAATGTTGAATTGGAAATGTAATTCTGGACACCATACATCTATAAAGTAAATTTAAAATGACTGGAATCATTTAGGATTCTGTAAATCAAAGCTTCTTAAACTGGGGTTGCAACTTCATATGGAGTCACATAACTGAATGTGGGGGTTTTGAAATCAGTGTTTGTTTTGTATACCCATTTTATATATCTATGTACTCAAGGCCATGTAAAAATTTCTTGAGCAAAAAGGAGTTGTGAGTGGAAAAAGTTGAAGAAACCTTGATTTAAGTGATCATGGTTATAAAATTTTACCTTATTGTATGATATCTAGGTGTGATTAACAAATAGAATACATCATTATGGAAAGATAGAAATCTTTTTTATCTTCAATATCCATATTTATTATTATCAGAATTAATGTTTTCCTACAGTTTTCATTTTTTTTTCCAGATATGTCAATTTTCAATCGTTGACTTCCTGAATTAGAAATTATCCCCCATGGCAAAGCTGGAATGAAAGTAAGGATGGTCGGATAGTGTGGGGGCCTACTGGAGTTCTCATGTGACAATAGAACCAGAAAGAGGGTCTCATGAAGTACTGACACATATTGAAATTATGAATCAATTTGCTGGTTCCATTGTCCAGAAAGTTAAGTCCATCTTCTTCCTCATGCCTTACCTTCTAAATGTAGGAGTTTGAGTGTTGCTGATTTTATATCTTGGGTCCACAGGGTTCCATTTTTCAGTCTTCAAAAAACTCTAGTTGTATCACAAAATGAACTTGTTGAGTTTATAGGATCATAGACTCTAGAGCTAGAAGGGACCTTTGAGATCATCTAGTCCACTATCCCTCTTTTTTACAGATGGGGAAACTATGGCACAGAGAAGTGAAGTAAACCATGAAGTAGAGGAGCTAGAATTGGATCCAGATCTTGTGACTTGCTGCCTGTAGTTCTACCTTGGTTCCTCCCACCGTTGTTACCTGTCTCTTGGAGTCTTTTCGTTTCTTTCCTGGAATGGAGTCACCTTTGGCTCAAGGCTTCTTCAGTACAGAAAGGTGAGGATTTAGTTCTTTCATGGAAGATGGAGCTGGAACCAGGGAAGGTTCAGCCAAGATAAGAACCCTGAAGTGATAGGAGTTCATGTGGGAGGAGAGATTGCCATCATATCCCCATTGTGAACAAAGACCCTTTCATCTTCAAAGTCTTTATCTTAGTTTTTTGAATCTTTAGGTGCTTCTGGCTCTCTTAAGAGAAAATGACATTCCTCTCTGATGTGGCTTGCACCTGCTTTAGAATCTCAACCCCAAAGACCAAGAGGAAGACTCCTTGCTTTCCTCCTGGCTCCTTCCTCTGCCACCATCACTTTGCAGTCTCTCCTCCCTTGAGATTTGTTCCAACCTTCTAAATTAATCATCATATTATTTGTTATAATATACTCCAATTCCTTCTCAAGGAATGCCATGTTCCTTGAGGCTTACCCAAGTAGAAAGGTTTTCAAATAGAAAGAGAATTTTGTCAGGACTTGAATGCTGAATGAGTCTTTGGGGTATTGAAAATTGGGCTGTTTGGAACGGTGCCCAAAGAGCAATCACACTGTGCACACTCTTTGATCCAGCAATTCCACTGCTAGGTCTGTATCCCAAAGAGACCATAAAAAGGGGAAAAGACCTATCTGTACAAAAACATTTACAGCAGCTTTTTTGTGGGGGCAAAGAATTGGGGAAGGGCTGACAAGCTGTGGTATGTGACTGTAATGGAATACTCTTGTGCTGTAAGAAATGACAAACAGGCTGATACCAGAAAAACCTGAAAAGACCTACACAAACTGATGCAAAGTGAAGTGAGCAGAACCAAGAGAACCTTGTACACAGTAATAGCAATGTTGTATGATGAACTCAGCAATACAAGGATCCAAGACAATTTCAAAGAGCTCATGGTAAAAAATGCTATCCATATTCAGAGAAAGAATTGATGGTGTCTGAAAACAGACAAACATTATTAACTCAGTGTGTGGTTGTTTTTTTGTTTTGTTTTTTTTTTTTGATCTGTCTTTCACAATGTGATTAGTATGGAAATATGTTTTGCATGATTATTTATGTATAACCTATATCAAATTGTTTACTATCTGAGAGAGGGAGATAAGAAAGGGAGGGAGAAAATTTGAAACTCAAATTTAAAAAAAATGAATGTAAAATAATGATTAAAAATTATTTTTACATGTAATTGGAAAAATATTATTTAAAAATTTAAAAAAAGTTATTCTAAGGGACCCATTGTTCCTAGTTCTGCTTATAAATTAGTGCTGGGGGAAGCTTTGTTGGGTGAGGCATTACTCTGCAGCTTTTGTATTAGCTGCTATCTAGCACTTGTTCCTACTTGGTAGTATCACTCTCTACCTGATAAACATTCTGCACAGGCAATTGGAGAGGAGCTGAAATATGACACTGTTCCTTTATTATTTATTTATTTATTTTTGCTGAGGCCCAGGGTCACACAGCTAGGAAGTGTTAAGTGTCTGAGACCACATTTGAACTCAGGTCCTCCTGACTTCAGGGCTGGTGCTCTATCTACTGCACCACCTACCTGCCCCACTCACAGTTCCTTTTACTGATGTAAACCTATCCAAATGTCAATCTCATTCTGCAAGTTATCATTAAAAGCCAGCTCCATCGTGAAATCCTTGTTTATCTTTCTCTTTTTAAAAATAATAGCTTTCTGTTTTCAAAATATATGCAAAGATAGTTTTCAGCATTCACCCTTACAAAACCTTGTGCTCTAAATTTTTCTCCCTCCTTTGCCCCCCAACCTCTAGATAATAAGTAAATCCAATATTTGTTAAACATGTGTAATTTTTCTATATGTTTCCACAAATATCATGCTGCACAAAAAAATCAAATCAAGATAAAAATGAGAAAGAAAACAAAATGCAAGCAAACTACAATAAAAAGGTGAAAATACTATGTTGTGATCCACCTTCAGTCTCCATAGTCTTCTTGCTGCATGCAGATGATTCTCTCCATCACCCATCTATTGGAATTGATGGGTTCATTGTTGAAAAGAGCCAAGTTCATCACGATTGATTATCACATAATTATCTTGTTGCTGTGTACAATGATCTCTTGGTTCTACTCACTTCATTTAGCATCAGTTCATGTAAATTTCTCCAGGTCTTTCTAAAATCATCCTGCTGGTCGTTTCTTTGTTGTTGTTGTTACTTTTAAAGCTTTTTTATTTTCAAAACACATGCATAGATAGCTCCCAAATTCATCCTTGCAAAACCTTGTGTTCCAAATTTTTTCCTTCCCTTCCTCCACCCTTTCCCCTAGACAGTAAGTAATCCAATATATATTAAACAAGTGTAATTCTTCTACATATTTCTACAATTGTCATGCTGCACAAGAAAAACCAGAACAAAAAGGAAGAAAATGAGAAAGAAAGCTAAACGACAATAAAAAAGTGAAAATACTATGTTGTGATCCACACTCAGTCTCCACAGCCCTCTCTCTGGGTGCAGATGGCTCTCTCCATCACAAGAATATTAATCTTATCTCTAGTGATCAGCCTGTCTGTATATTGCTTCTTGACATATTTTTAAGAAGCTCTTTTAGTTCTTTTTTTCCCCCCTTAGTTTTACCTGGTTAATCAAGGCAAAATAATTTTTCTTTCAACCCAGAAAATGATATATATATTCCTTAGTGGTTGAGTTTCCTTTTCCTCCTGTTGGAAGGAGCCAGATGATAGTTCAGAGTATAAGGAAGTATATAAGAGTATAAGGAAGATGGCCAACTTAAAACACACCACCATAACAGAATTGGTTTGGAACAAGAAGTTAGGTCTAGAGTTGGAAGGGACTTTAAAGGCCAATTAGTCCACTCTCTTCATTTTACAAATGAGGAAATTGAGGATCAGAAAGGTTGTGACTTACTTAAGGTTGCATGGATACTAAGTGTCAAAGACAAGATTTGAACCCAAATGCTCTGACTCCAGAACCAGTGCTCTTTTCCATTGTTATTTCATCCCACCCTTATTTTTTCTTTTACAAAGGAATATTTACTCTTATCTCTTTCTTCCTTTAACTGTTGCAATGACCAAATCATAGAATTTAAGAGCTGGAAAGGACCTTAGTGGTCATTAATCTTTTTTAAATTTTTTTTTATTAAAGTTTTTTATTTGCATAACACATGTATGGGTAGTTCTTCAACACTGATTCTTACAAAGCTTTCCTTCACAAATTTTCCCCCTAGTCCCCTCCCCTCCCCTAGATGGCAGGAAGTCCACTACATGTTAATTATGTTAAAATACTTGACAAGTCAAATATATGTATACTTATTTCCATACTTATCTTGCTGTGCAAGAAAAATAGTATCTACGTGAACAAAAAATATCTGAGAAAGGAAACACAATGCAAGCAAACATCGATAGAGATCATGGAAATGATATGTTGTGGTCCATATCTCATATCCCTCTCTCTGGGAGTATATGGCTTTCTTCACTGAACAATTGGAACTGGTTTGAAACATCTCATTGTTGAAGAGAGCCATGTCCATCAGAATTGATCATCATATAGTATTGTTGTTGCCGTGTACATTGATCTCCTGGTTCTGCTCGTTTCACTCAGCATCAGTTCATGCAAGTCTCTCCAGACCTCTCTGAAATCATGCTGCTGGTTGTTTCTTACAGAACAATAATATTCCATAACATTCATATACCATAATTTGTTCAGCCAGTTTCCAATTGATGGGCATCCCTTCAGTTTCCAGTTTCTAGAGTGGTCATTAATCTTACCCATACTTGCAAGGAATTATCACATTTCTGAGAAGTTGTGCCCTGAGAAGTTCAACTTTGAGCTAAGGAGACCCTGACTATTTTCTTGACTACAGCCTGATCTCTCTTTGATCCACCATTCACACAGCAGTTCAAGGAATCTTACTTATATATACATCTGATCACATCACATTAGAAATGTTTCTGAAAGTCATAGATGAAGTCTGGGGGAGGTAATGTGGTACAATAGAAAGAGAACTCTTTTGTGAATCAGAGAATCTAAGTTTGAATTCTGCCCCTGACACTTACCTTTTTGGTCCTTGGTACACCCCATTACCTACCAAAAAAAGGATAAATTCTTGCTCCTCAAATTCAAGGCCTTTCATGTTCTGACTCCTTATGAACTTACCTCATTTTTCCAACCTGAACTCACACTCACTTTCACACTATCTATTATGAGCAGAGTCCCATGCAAAGTTTAAAGCTCTATGCAAATCTGAAATACTATTATTATTATTATTTCTGTCACTCACACTGGAAAACTCCTTGTCATCTTTTCTTGCTCTCTTGTTCATATTGCTACCATATATCTGAAGAAAGCTCTTCCTTCTATCTTCCCTATCATTACCCTTAGTTCTACAATTTCTCTTCCTTCAGAACCCAACTCAATGATCATTTCTCTATGAAGATTTCCCTGATTTATTCCCCTTTCTCAACTGAAAGTGGACTCTCCCTCCTTATAGTTCTCATGGTACTTTGCTTTGACTTCTCTTTGACATGCATTATTCTACTTTGTACCATGGATGGTTTTTCTACATGATTTAGTCCCTCTATTATTTTGTAAGAATTGGAGGAATAAATTCTGTGATCACTAAAACACAGATATCTTGCCACAATGAACCCATTGACTTGGAACTAAAATAGCAACACAACTGACTCTTTAGATAAAGTCTAGTCTAGGAGAGTGGATTGCTAAATTCTCTAAGCTGAGACCAGCAGAGCTTGCAACCTGCAAAATCCCTATCTTTTACCTGCTGTTTTTACTTGTCCTAGATTCTTTGCTCTGGGGTTGATTAGTTTCTCGATAAATAAAGTTGACTCCCTGATTCTTACTTTCATTGACTCTTCACTCAGCTACTCCAGGAAAAGTTGCTACTTAGAAAGCTGCTAATTTAATTTAATTTAATTTTGTGAGAGTTAATTTTAGATATGTTTATGAGATCAAAGTCTAAAGATTTTCTCCAGAAAAGGGTAAAGAAACCCGGTGTACCTAAGTGAATTTGGTGTGGAACACAAAGTTTATTTTCTTACATCAAGAGGAATGACAAGCAATAAAGAATCATAGTGTTGATCAGAACTGAATCTGGTGACTTAACAGTGCTAGCAAGTATAATCTACTGGGAAGCTAACAGTCAAGCTTTATCAGGACATCATTAGTTATTGTTGTTGGTTTTTCATTTTTGAAGAGAATCAATGATTTGTGAGTGAATTGGACTTAAGTGAGACAGAGTTGTTCAAAGTAGTCAGTTCCTGATTCTTTGAAGTTCAGAGGTTAAGACAAAAGTCAAAATGCTTGCAATGGTCCAGGATGCAGTAGGTGACTTTGGTGTCTTACTTTGATATTTATTTGACAAAGCTCTGAGCACTCCACAGGGCCTGCTTCAGCACTTTCAGGGCTATGGAACAAATTATTTTCATCTGCCCATTCCACTGGAGGAAGTCTTCACATACGGAGAGTAGATTTCCCCCTAACTCACCATCAGTCTGTTAGTTACCTTCAATCTGTTATGGTCTCTGTGCATGTTACAGCTTCTTGAAATCACAGGTTGGGTGGCAAGTGGACACCTGAAGTAGACACCTTGGAGCCACAGTTTGGGTGGCAAGTGGACACCTGAAGTGGACACCTTGGAGCCACAGGTTGGGTGGCAAGTGGACACCTGAAGTGGACACCTGAAGTGGACACCTTAGAGCCACAGGTTGGGTGGCAAGTGAATACCTGAAGTGGATACCTTGGAACCACAGGTTAGGTAGCAAATGGACACCTTGGAGCCACAGGTTGGGTGGCAAGTAGACACCTGGAAAGACCTCATCAAGCCCCCACACCAGAGGCATTTAGTACTCCCTGAATACCCCATACATCCCCATTAGTTTTTACAAGGTTGCTAATTAGCCAATTCACATTTTACCTTCTTGGATGAGAGTTGATCAAATACCAAGTGGGGGGTCTTTTTTTCCTGTGTCCTCCCTCTCAAAATCCAGTACTTTCTGGCCAGAAGTCCAGTCCCGCTATTGCTGCTGCAGTGTTAGATGCTGCTCTTGTTTTCATCATTCCCATGTCTTTCAGGACTTTTCTGTGTTCAGAGGGAGAGCTAAGGCAGATGTCAGAAGAGATAAGGGCTGTTGCACCAGCTTGGCTAGTTGGGTTCATGTGCCATGTGGGAGCAGTAGAAACTGTTGTCAGTTAATCACACCACACTGCATATAAATATATAAACTTTTTATCAGCTGAAATTGGGACAATGTGTGTGACCTAAGAGAGATGGGAGTTTCCCTGAAGAGAAGTGGAATAATTTTACCATATGTTATAGCACCCTTGGAGAAAAGATCCTGTGTAGTAGCCATCAAACATGGGAAAGGAGACCCTCAGACAACAGATACTTAGTCTGTTACCTGGACTCTATTTAATTGCCTTTCCAAGTTTGTAGAATGTGCAAGAATTTATCCACCATTGGCATACCTATAGAAAATCCAAGAACAACTCCATACCAAGAAAGGGATACGTTTAGAGTAGGGTGAATGTTAGTTAATTTAGCATTTTAGGATCTTAGAATTTTACCTTATTGGAGGGAAAACACTTTTTTCCCCTGAGGCAATTGGGGTTAAGTGACTTGCCCAGGATCACACAGCTAGGAAGTATTAAGTGTCTCAGACCATATTTGAACTCAGGTCCTCCTGACTTCAGAGCTGGTGCTCTATCCACTGCGCCACCTCGATGCCCCAAAAACACTTTTTTTAAGGGAGGGAGCTCATAAGTAAAAAAGGACAAACTATTCATTAAAAACCTATTGTCTTCTCCAATCAATAAATGGTCAAGGGATATGAACAGACAATTTTCAGAGGATGAAATTAAAACTATATATAGTCATATGAAAAGGTGCTCCAAATCACTATTGATCAGAGAAATGCAAATTAAGACAACTCTGAGGTACCACTACACACCTGTCAGATTGGCTAAGATGACAGGAAAAGATAACGATCAATGTTGGAGGGGATGTGGGAGGGCTGGGACACTGATACATTGTTGGTGGAACTGTGAATGGATCCAACCATTCTGGAGAGCAATTTGGAGCTATGCTCAAAAAGTTATCAAACTATGCATACCCTTTGACCCAGCAGCATTTTTATTGGGCTTATATCCCAAAGAAATCATAAAGGAAGGAAAGGGCCCCACATGTGCAAGAATGTTTGTGGCAGCCCTTTTTGTAGTGGCTAGAAACTGGAAACTGAATGGATGCCCATCAATTGGAGAGTGGTTGAATAAATTATGGTATATGAATGTTATGGAATATTATTGTTCTGTAAGAAATGACCAGCAAGATGATTTCAGAGAGGCCTGGAGAGACTTGCATGAACTGATGCTGAATGAAACGAGCAGAACCAGGAGATCATTATACACGGCAACAACAAGACTATATGATGATCAATTCTGATGGACATGGCTCTCTTCAACAATGAGATGTTTCAAACCAGTTCCAATTGTTCAGTGAAGAAAGCCATATACACCCAGAGAGAGGGATGTGAAATGTGGACCACAACATAACATTCTCATACTCCTTGATTGATGTTTGCTTACATTGTGTTTCCTTTATCTGATATATCTGTTGTGTAGATAAGATTTTTCTTGCACAACAATGATAAGTTTGGAAATATGTATACATATATTCGATTTGCCAATATTTTAACATAATTAACATGTAGTGGATATCCTGCCATCTAGGGGAGGGGTGGGGAGTTGGGGGGAAAATTTATAACAGAAAGCTATGTAAGGGTTAATGTTGAAGAATTACCCACACATATGTTATGCAAATAAAATAAAAAATTAAAAAAATTAAAAAAAAACTATTGTCAACAATAGTGTTGCCACTTTATCTGCACCAGTATCTCCTATTTCTTGGAACATCTCCTGCCATGTCTGCTGCTTTTTCTGAGTTACTGAGTTTCTCCTGGAACCTTTATTTTTGTAGGGGATCCAGGCCAGCCAACCTTCATTCATCTCTAGTCCTGCTTTTGACTCTCCAGTCTTCAACACCATGGCCCAAAAGTTGGCCACTCTTTCCAGCTTGCTCCCCTTCCCCACCACTGCAATCCCATTTTGTGTACTTGATAAGTTTTTAATAAATGCTTATTAACTTATCTTGTCTTTTTATAACAAATGTATTAAACTTTATGTTAGATATAATACATCAAGCCAATACATATTGTGTACACAAAGGAGCAGCAAGCTCTAAGAATTCCACAGCACCTGCTCCAGTCCCCTTCGTGGCCCTTGAAACAAATTATTCTCATCTGCCTATTCCACTGGGGAAAATCTTCAGAGACCTGTTGAAAACATTGTTGGAAAGAAGGTTGCCATCAGGGCTCAGCTTAAATACCATCTCCTTCAAGAGGTTTTGTAAGATTTTCCCAGTTAGTAGCTCAATTCTTCCCCATCACTATTTATTTTGCATATATTCTGTATATTCAAATAAGCTCTTTGAGAACAGGGATCGTCTAACTTTTGTATTTGTTCCAGTCACATAGTAAGTACTTAATAAGTACTTCCTTAATAGTACATATTATGTACTGTTACATGTATGTATGTACTATATGTACAACAGACATCTTCATACACAAAAGTACAATACTTTATGAATATTGTGGATAGATTAATTTTAATAATGTCACATTTGCATGTGCTTTCAGGTTTCACAGAATCACAGAATTTCAGAATTAGAAAAGACAGTCTATCTAGTCCAAACACTTTCCTAATTACAAACCTGTAAGATACTAAGTTTAAATATATTCTGTTTTACAGATAAGGAAACTGAGGTACAAAGAGGTTAAGTGAGAGACTTCAGTTGAACTTGACCCTCCTAATTTTAGGTCTTGAGTTCTTTTTGGCACACCACAGGATAGGAAAGAGATGTAATTGGATTACAAATGATTGGAACAGAGATTCATGGAGGAATAGTCATGGAATTTCATAAGTTTTGGCAAATATGGCAATGGCTAGTATTATATAACATCTGTAAATAACAGTGATGAGGGATGTATATTGTAGCCGTTTAAAAATCTCCTTTTCTAACACAGGGTTGGAAGAAATGATAGTAAGTGTGGATGCTCACTAAATGTTTATTATATTGAGATCAGGTTGTTGTGAATGTCTGGCCAGCCCACTGGATTTATAATCCAAAAAGGTTTTTTGAGATCCTATTTCCATTATTGACTTGCTTTAAAGTCTCTTTTTTTTGGTCTGCAAAATGGGAATAATATATTCTTCTCCTCCTCCCACACTGGGGTGTGGTGATGAGACTTTTAATGAGGCAATGTTGGGAAAGTGCTTTGAGCTCAGCTAATGACAGGCTCGGGTAAGTACTCAGAGTTATTACACTGAACCTTTATGCATTTTTGGAATAAGAGGTTGGTCTGGAAACACTTCAGAGAATTACTAAGAAACAAAGATACATTACAAGGGCTTCTTAAAACACAGATTAAATCTGGACCAAGGAGTTGGCCCAGTTATTGCCTTGTCCTAGCAAGACCTTATGCCTAATCAATGTTGACATTTCTTTCTTCTTTTGAATCATCTGGCAGCTCCATTTTGTAGTGATTACCATTTCACACCCCTCCTTCCATTTATCCCTTCCCTGCATCCATCAAACAGATCTTAATCTCTTCCCACAGAAGTATTGTTCTTTTATTTCCTTAGCTGGAAGACTTTATTTTGGTAGGAGAGTTTTTGAAAGTATCTTTTTTTCATCATGTTAACAAATATACACATACATACAAATATATCTATATATACATATATAAATATATATGAAAAGAAATGCATATATTAACTACATTAAATTGAAAAGTAATTAATATTTCCAGATTGTGCATAATTTATTTCTGCATATATGCTAATAGTATATATCTATATCTATAAAGCAGAATTATAACTATTCAGCCATCTTAGAGGGTGATCTAGACACATTGAAAATTTAAATGACCTGTGCTCATAATCTGGCAAAACTTGAACCTTCATTTTTTTTTTTTCTCAATAGTATTTTATTTTCCCAAGGAGCGCTGAACCTGAGGTCCAGAAGGCCTCATTTCAAACATGTCCCAGACACTTATTAGTTGTATTTGAATAGTGGATGGAGCACTGAACCTGAGGTCCAGAAGGCCTCATTTCAAACATGTCTCAGATACTTAGTATCTGCATGTGAACAGTGGATGGAGCACTGAACCTGAGGTCCAGAAGGCCTCATTTCAGACATGTCCCAGACACTTATTAGCTGTATTTGAATAGTGGATGGAGCACTGAACCTGAGGTCTAGAAGGCCTCATTTCAAACATGTCTCAGATATTTATTAGCTGCATGTGAACAGTGGATGGAACACTGAATCTGGGGTTCAGAGAGCCTCATTTCAACATATCCCAGACACTTATTAGCTGCATGTGATCCTATGTGAGTCACTTTAATCTGTTGCCTAATTTCCTATCTGTAAAATGGGGATTATAATATACCTATCTCCAGGGCTGCTGGGAAGATCAAATGACATTCTACCCCTACTTAAACATTCTTGCAAACCTCAGAGGCTTGTCTAGGTGCTAGCTATTGTTATTAATTGGTGGACTTTCCATTGCATGCAGCTGAGCCCCATCTCTAGGCTGCTTGTGTCAGGGAACCAAGCCATCGGAGCTGCTGACATTTTGCTTCGTTGCCGCTCACTCCTTTTCTCCTGTCTGAAGAACTGCCCGTCGGATTTTCTCCTCTGAAGAGATTAGAGAGTGTGCCTTCAGGGAAAAGTGAAAACCACAGGGTCCACTCCCCATTTCTCAAAAGCTCGGGTTACTCTGAGACTGAAAGCAAGAGGAAGGAAGCTCCTGACTAGTGGCTTGGCAGGTGTGGAGGCTTTTTTTAAACTTAGACATCTGTTTTAGTAGATGCTCCAGGCCCCTGCAGGACTGAGGAAGACCCCCTACTGTTTTACAGAGGAAGGATTCTGGATTCCTGATGAAATGGAGCGTCCATTCTGTCAGCCTGCTGCAAGCTGCACTGGGAGAATTTAGCCTGTCAACTTTCATCAGGAGGGCTATAAAGCCAGACGAAAGATTCTTCCTTGTAAATCAAAAGCAGCTTGCTTCTCAGATTTCAAAACTACAAAGACATTTCTGCCGCCAATGGAAAAAGCAGGTGAACGTTCCACCTACGGTACGCTGCACATAAAGCTCTCCTTTTAAAATTAGGTTACATTCTGAGAGGCGATTTAGAAGAACTCACATTTCCATTGCTGCTAAGGATTAGGCTAGGAATTTGGAGCCACCTTTTTTGTTTCAGCTGTGGGGTAGGTCCTTTCTAACAGCTTTTTTTTTTTTTTGAAGGGGGTGTCTGAATCCTAAGAGTGAAGACCCTCGCTAAAGCTTTAGGATCAGAATCTACATCTCTATAGTAATAGGCCAGAAAAGGTCTAGGGGAGACCAATGTCTTTTATTTCACAATTCAGAATCTCTGGTGAGTGATTGATTTTGCAGGTATCTTTTTTTAGGAAGCCCTCATCAGTAAGTCTTTATAGAGAACCTACTTGGTGTCTTGTTTGTAGATGTACGCCTAAAATGTACTGGAATTATAATATTGTTTTTTCTCTACTTTTTTCCTCTTTTTTATGTTAAACATATTTTTAAAATTAAAGCTTTTTATGTGGATAATGTTCAATGTTCACCCTTTCAAAATCTTGTGTTCTAAATTGTTTCCTTTTCTGCCATTCCCTCCCCTAGACGGCAAGTAATCCAATGTATGTTAAACATGTGCAATTCTTCTATACATGTTTCCACAATTATCATGCTGCACAAGAAAAATCAGATCAAAAAGGGAAAAAAAAGAAAAAAAAACACACAATGCAAGCAAAAGACAACAAAAAGAGTGAAAATATTATGTTGTGATCCACCCTCTGTTCATCTCTCTGGGTGCAGATGGCTCTCTCCATCACAAGTCTATTGGAATTGGCTTGAAGAAGAGTCACTTCCATCAGAATTGATCTTTTGCCATTCTACTTTTTTTCTTTCCTCCCTCCCTCCCTCCCTCCCTCCCTCCCTCCCTCCCTTCCTCCCT
>JAJPUD010001667.1:121357-172133 GCA_023553655.1 Myrmecobius fasciatus | reverse complement strand
CAAGTGAAAGAAATCCAGTAAAAATGCAAGTAAAGGACAGCCAGGAAGGGAGAACAATCAGCATTGTCAGCATGAGGGAGTGGTATGGAAGTGGGGAAAGCATTCCCACCTACTTTGCTTTGGTGGGGGAGTGTGGTTTTATGGGCTGATAATGCCAATGCTGCCAAAGCCACCCTCCTCCCCACTGACTTCTCCTACACTCTGTCATTGCCCTCGCAGCAGGCTTGCTGTTTAGTTATTTTTCATTTAGGTCTGACTCTTCATGACTTCATGACTCTTCATTTTTTGAGGTTTTCTTGGCAAAATTCCTGGAGGGGGTTGCCATTGTCTTCTCCAGATTATTTTACAGATGGGGAAACTGAGGCAAACAGAGTTAAGTAACTTGTAAAGCATCATACAGCTAATAAGTGTCTTATTGATTCTCCCAAGAGAAGGGCCTGGGGCAATCAACCTCCTCACCCTCCTCCAACATTTGCTATATAGCTTGATTTGGCTCTGGCTTCTTACATAAATTTAGGAAATTACTAAGTTAATAGTAGTTGGGACTCAGACATATCTAACTCTCCAAGTGGAAGCTTCTCGTCTTCTAATTCTAAAGTCTCTTCTCTGTATCTTTATTAGAAGAATTAAAATACATTTTTCCCTTGGAAAAAGAAAAGAGAAAGAATAAAACCATTACTACAGTAAGCTTGAGGTATTTTGTGGGTTAAATAGGCTTCTCCCACCAACATTGAATCAAGATTAATTGCTGTTTCTGAAAACATTCAATTGAATTAGCCAAAACTTAAAAAATATCCCCCAAAGCAACATATTTCTTGTACTACATTAAATTGCCAATATTTTATAACTAATCCACAGATGTCCACATATCAAAAACAGTTAACATCCAAACTTCAAAATGTGATGACTGACACCTGTCAAAATGGTAGTCTCTAGTAGAATAAAATACAAAAAATCTTTCAGAGTTCACAAATATGTCATAGTGGCAAGATATGCGATTCAACTAGTATGCTATTTTAAAGTTTTGGCCAGAAACCCTGACGCTCCTTTCCCCCCAAGATTGATTTGTTTGACTAGGTAAAAAAATGCCATTCTTTGCCTCATTTCTTAATCTTGATGTGTGGTTGCTTCAGTCAAACTGAGACCTACTAAAGATCTTAGCTTAAAAAGACCAAAGTCTCCCATTGCATCTGAGGCCATCTCCAGTTGTCCTGATCTATATGTTGTCACTGGACTCAGATGGCTCTGGAGGCTGGTGACCTTGCCCAGTCCTCTCTTACTTAAATCCAATTCACTTGCATGTCATTGCATCACCTCCCTGATGTCATGGTCATCTTCGAGAACAAAGAACAAATAACAACAATAATTTAAAATTATTCCAACATAAGCATGGATGCACTTTGTTCTTTACATTTGTTTGCTTTGAATCTATGCTTTGGAAAGATATTAACTTTTTAACACTAGACCATAAGTTATCAGATTGCTGATTAAGTGACATTAAATGAATTTTAAAGACTGGTCTAAGAAAGTTATCATAATTTGTAAATATATATATATATATGCATATATATAATAAAATATTTTCTGAAGGAACTCAACCTCTGTGTTAATTGTCAATTGCCCATAATTGGTTCTAGAAATTTTGTATTGCCATTTATCTTTGATCCCCATGCCTTATTGACTGCAGGGCTATTTTCATGTTAGAAATTTTGAAATTACAAAGACAATTTAAAAATCTTTTTAGTAAGAGCTTAGTATGAAGATGAATGGAGTACTAGACAGAGGCCAGCCTTGGAATCAGGAAGATGTAGATTAAGTAGATCTACTCCAGTAACATCACAGGTCCAACCTAGAGAAGACAAAACTCATTGAATGTAATAAAGGCTTAATCAGTGTATGTTCAATCAGTAGCAAGAAAATAAGAGGCTTGGTGTTGGTTCACAGGTTCCAGGATAAGTGAATCACTGGACATCTCTATCAGACTTAATAAATTCATTTAACATCTATTAGTTAGGCCTTTCAGTATTTCTTGGAAAGTGACTTCTAGTTCCACAACCAAGATTATCTTCCAGGGTGAAGATTGTATAGTTATGACTTACTCATCACAAAGGATAGGAGTATGGAGCCCCTTTGATCTGGAAAAGCCATGCAAAACTTTTTGGCCCTCCCTTTGTACCAGAGAAGAAGTCTGAATAATTATGATATTAAAAGATAAAATATTGATTTTATGCAATATGACAATATCTTAAATATTTCTGAGTTTCTGAACTTTTTCTGTATCCTCTGCTGGATAAGTCATCTGTGGCTTCCACAAAATTCCCCCTCCCAAATTCCCATTTAATTTCTTATGCTAACCCATGATATAAGGAAACCACAATATATTGAAACCATGATGGGGAAAGTTGTGATGCAGAAGGGATCACTATAGTGGGGCAAGAAAGACCTAGGGAGTAGGAACTATAGTTCGCATGAAGGGATTGTTCTGAATGAAAGAATAGCTAGTGTTGGTCCAGACTTGCCAGTTCATTCCTGGCAGGGAACTCCCAGGAAAGAAACCTCTATCAGCAGGTTAGAAGAGAAGCTGAATGCTTTGACTATGCCTGTGTGTTCAGGCTTTATAAAAACTCCATTAATGGGTAGTAGGTAAACAGAAGAAGTCACTGGAATGACTTGTCACTCCTGCCCCAGGGCTGTGGTATGTTTCCTACAGTGGCTTTTGTTTGCATAATGATTCAAGACAGTAGTATAAGAAAAGAATTCAGATCTTAAAATTAAAAAAAAAAAAAGGCCAAATGCATTTGTGGCTAGTAGAAATGAGTGGAGCTGTCCCATAGAGTTCTGACTAAGGAGAGAAGAATGTACAATAAAATAGGGAGGATATAGGTAGCAGAGGTGTAAGTACTTACAGAAGTGTAAATAAGGCTTTTCTGAAACCTCCCGAAGCCTTTCTCTGAGTGGTGACTTGGCTAAGTGAAAATGAGCAGGGAACCATATGGATTTTTCTTTCAGCCTTCTCTAAGCTGCCTTTACTGGATAACTGGACTTGGTCATTCAAGGTTGATGATCGTAAAACAGTTTCTCTAGTAATAGTAAACGTGCACTCTTACACAGTCTATTTCTTGGAGCTCATTTTGGGTTTGCTTTTTTTTTTTTTCTTCAATCACACACCAAAATTTTCTGAGAGACAGTTGACTTTTCATGATTACCAGGCTAACAGGTTGAAATAAGATACACAGAATTTTACCCCTTATAAGATAGACATAATTATCATCTATGTTTGGATATCTAACAACTTTCTGAAAGAAGACTCCTATTTGTAGATATCAAGGAGGAGATGTCACCTGTTTTACATAAAATAATTCTCCCACTCCATCCTGTTTCCTCCCTTTTCCTCCAAGGAACAACAAAAAACCACCTGCTGTCTACTTGGGAACTGAAAAAAAAAAGATATCCAGGAATTCTGAATGGGAAAAAGCTTAGTATGAAATGATGATTGTATTCACATTCTAACTTGATAACTTTTAAAGAGAAAATATTAAGATCTCAAAAACCCAACACATTCCCAATAAATTATTGGCCATTTTGAGAGATAACCTGCTCCCCCCTCTCTGTATATATGTATATATTTGTATATACATATATATACACATACATACATATACATGTATATATTTCTTCAAATCTTTTCCACCAGTTCGAATAGATATATTTCTTCAAATATCATACAGCAGTTAAAATAACAGTTTCATGTTTCTGTTAAGACCTAGACTTTTTGTAGACTTCCTAGATAGATCCATATGGCCCAGTATTACATTTCCAAGGTAACTTCTTTTATTGAGTTTTCAGCATAAATAGGGGTTTGGGGAATTAATTCTCACTGGCCACATTTCTATCTGTTACTGGAAAAGGAGGAGAGCCTCTTTTAACCATTTTCCATTCATCTTCTGTCATCTTTTATGTTGTGAAATTATGGAGCTGGAATAAAATCCAGGAGGTCATCCTATATCATGTCTTGTGGCTGGCCAGTCTATACTTCCACCCTCCAAAGCATATGCTTGTCAATCTCTTTTTTTAGAGACCCCTAGGGACAGACATAGTCCCTTGCTAGGCTGAAGCAGGGTTTAATTGCTTTTCTTGAGCAATATGGTGGAAAGAAAATTGCACTGAGTTTCATTCCTCAACTTGACAATAGTGCTGTGATTGGGCAATGGGTGGGGTGATTTTTTTGAGACTTAGTGTTTCTTAAAATGATGATAATAGTAATTGCACTAATAATTCACAGGGATGTGAAGAAACATATTTGTATAACACACATGTGTGTATATAATATACATATGTGTAATGTGAACAGGACACAAAATGTGAATACACACAAACATTGTGTATGAGAGATATACAGTGATCAGCTAGATATCACAGAGCCTGAGACACAGAGTCAGGAAGACCTGATTTTAAATCCATCTCCAGATACTCACTAGTTTTATGACCCTGGGCAAATTATTTAATCCTTGTTTGCCTCAGTTTCCTCATCTGTAAAATGAGCATCATAATAATAGCTCTTCCCTCACTGGGTTGTTGTAAGGTGATAATTGTAAAGCACTTAGAACCCTGCCTGCCTAGCACATATTAAGTGCCAAAAAAAGATAGCTATAATTATGAATTATTAATCATTTTCACATAATTGCTTACATATATAATCTCTCTCATTAGAAGTCCTTGAGAGTACGAATTCTATTTTTTCCCCTTTCTTTGTATCCCCAGCACTTAGTACAGTGTCTGGCTCATAGTAGGTGCTTAATAAATGCTTATTGATTATTGACTGATTGATTACCATTTGGGGAAATCAGGAAAGGTATCTTGATTTGAGCTTTGGAGAGAAGTAGGAGCTCCAAGAGGTGGAAATGAGGAGAATGACCACTCAAAGACACATGGGAGAAGATATAGCATCCCAGGCATTCCCAACAAGTAGGTTAGGTTGTAGACTATGTAAACTGAAATGCGATGTCATCAGCCTGGAATGATAAACAGAAGCTAGATTGTGAAGGCCTTTAAATTGCAAACAGAGATATCTGTGTTTTATCTGAAAGGCAATGGGGAGCTCCTGAAGCTTCTTTAGCCAGTCAGTAGTAGGGTTGGGCCTGAGCTTTAGTGTGATTAATCTGGCATCCGTTGGGTAGATGACAACTGGGCAGCACAATGGACAGAGAATTGGATCTGGAGACAAGAAGACTTAAATTCAGATGCAGCCTCAGGCAGGCATTTACTAGCTGTGTGACCTTGGGCAAGTTATTTAACCTGTTTGCCTCAGTTTCCTTGTCTGTGAAATGGAGATAATAATAACTATCTCAGGGTTATTATGAGGATCAAATGAGATAATGTTTTTAAAGTATATGGTACTGACTATTATATACATATACATATATATTTATACATACCATATTATAAACTATATTATATAGTATCTGGCACATAGTATTATTATGTAAACGTTAGTTATCATCATTATTGATGATGGAGTATAAAAAGGAAAAAAGGGATGTAGGGAGACCAGTTAGGAGGCAATCACAATAATCCAGGTTAGAATGATCAGGGTCTAGACTAAAGTGACTATAGTGGGAATAGATTCAATATAAGCAGAACAGATGAAATTGTGAAGACTTGGCTACTGATTAGATATGGGGGAGAGAGGAGGAGAGTGATACTGAAGAAGATGACTCCTAATTTGTGTATCTGGGTAACTGGAAGAATGTTAGTACCTTCCCCTCAGCTCAGGAGGACTGAGCTGAGGGGAAAATATAATGGGTTCTTCTTTGTTATTATTATTTAAATTAAAGCTTTTTATTTACAAAATATATGCATGGGTAATTTTTCAACACTGACCCTTGCAAAACCTTGTGTTCCAAATTTTCTCCTCCTTCCCCCCACCCCATCCCCTAGATGTAATCTAATACATGTTAACTATGTTAAAATATATGTTAAATCCAATATATGTATACATATTTATATAGTTATCTTATTACACAAGAAAAATCGGATCAAGAGGAAAAAAAAACTGAGAGAAATACAAATGTAAAATGCAAGCAAACAACAACAGAGAGAGTGAGAATGCTATGTTGTGGTCCACACTTAGTTCCCACAGTCCTCCCTCTGGGTGTAGATGGCTCTCTTCATCACAAGATTATTGGAACTGGTCTGAATCAAGATAATGAGTTCTAATAAATGTGAGCTATTATGAGATGCAGTGGAAAGTATGTTTTATTTAAAGTCAGATGAAGTTAGTTCAAAATCCAACTATGCTGCTACAACTAGTAGGACCTTTAGCATTTTATTTCTCTTTTGGAGCCTCAATTTCTTCATCTGTAAAAAATCTGTAAAGGTGGTTTCTAAACCCCTCTCTCCATTAAATTCTATTACTCTATGATCCTGTTTTGCTGGTGAGAAGCCCTTCCTAACTAAACTTTCTCTTAATGCAATTTAAGCCCCATTCTAACTGAAGAGTATCAGATCTTATCTGGACCCTTTCTCACTTTACCTATTTACACTCCAGTCAAAGGAGTGCTTTTTTTCTCCTCGAACATTCCCTTGCATCATGAATTCAATTCAATAGTGATTAAGCCCCTAATATATAGAAGGCACTCTGCTAGGGGCTGAGGATACAAAGTATAAATGGAAAAGTTTCTTTCCTAAAAAGATTCATATTTGATACAGTGGATACAAAGATAGAGAGATGCAAGATTGTTTGAGGAGAGTCCTAATAACTCAGAGAATCAGAAAAACTTGAGTCTTGAAGGAAACTAAGGCTTTTAAAAGGTATGGTCAAACTAATACATTGTTGGTGGAACTGTGAACGGATCCAACCATTCTGGAGAGCAATTTGGAGCTATGCTCAAAAAGTTATCAAACTGTGCATACCCTTTGACCCAGCAGTATTTCTATTGGGCTTATGTCCCAAAGAAATCTTAAAAGAGAGAAAGGGACCCATCTGTGCAAGAATGTTTGTGGCAGCCCTTTTTGTAGTGTCTGGGAACTGGAGACTGAATGGATGCCATCAATTGGAGAGTGGCTGAATAAATTATGGCATATGAATGTTATGGAATATTATTGCTCTGTAAGAAACGACCAGCAGGACGATTTCAGAGATGCCTGGAGAGACTTGCATGAACTGATGCTGAGTGAAATCAGCAGAACCAGGAGATCATCATGCACAGCAACAACAGTATTACATGATGATCAATTCTGATGGACATGGCTCTCTGCAACAAAGAATTGTCTCAAACCAGTTCCAATTGTTCACTGAAGAAAACCATATACACCCAGAGAGAGGGATATGAAATACGGACCACAACGTAACATTTTCATGCTCTCTATTGATATTTGCTTGCATTGTGTTGCTTTTCTCTGATTTTCTTTTTTTTTTTCTTGTAGATAGGATTTTTCTTGCATAACTTGTCAAGTATTTTAACATTATTAACATGTAGTGGACTTCCTGCCATCTAGGGGAGGGGAGGGGACTGGGGGTAAAATTTGTAATGGAAAGCTTTGTAAAGATCAATGCTGGGGAACTACCCATACATATGTTATACAAATAAAAAGCTTTAATAAATTAAAAGAAAAGTATGGTCAAAAAGGAGGAAGAACACTGCAGACCCAGGAGTTAGCATGTTCAGATGATGGGAGGGGAGTGGAGAAGGGGAAGCAGGAGAGGAAGATCATCTTATCAGGTCTGGGAAGATAAATTTCAGGCCCTTTGTGAAGGATTTAAGCCAATTGAGGAGTTTATAGTTTATCTTAGAGCCAACAGGAAGCTACTGGAGGCTTTCTATCAGGGGAATGACATAGTTAAATCCATGCTTCAGGAAGATTATTTTGCTAGGTCTGGGGAGGCTAAATTGGAGAGGGATTGGAGATGAACGTTAAGACCTGGATTTGATTCCCAGCTTTGTCACTTATTAGATTTTCAACATTGGACCAATTACAGCCACCCTGAAGGGGAGTAATACTTATATTCCCCACCTTGTAGTGTCATAGGGATCAAATGAGACTATATGAAAAAGTCTTTGCAAACATCAAGTAAACTATATAAATGCATACATATGATCTTCTGTCTTCTACCTTTTATTGAAATAGCTCCAGTAAGTGTGCTCGCTACCTGTTAAGAAAGTCCATTTTGCTTTTGGAGAGCTCTGGTTTTTAAGGAAGCTCTTTCTTTATGCTGAGTTTATGTTTTGCCTCCAATAATTTCTATTCATGATCTTACTTTTGCCTTTTAGAATCCAGAATCTGTCTGATCCTTCTTTTGCATAAATAGCCCTTTCAAAAATGTGAAGGCAAGTATTATGCCTTCTCTTAGATTTCTCCTTTTAAGGTTAAAATGTACCTGGTTCCTTCAATAATTCTTTTTTAATCTTCCAAACCCCTTATCAAAAATCTCACTCACTAAAGAAAAAAAATCTGTTAATTGAATATCTATGCTGTATGAACAAGAAACTATTAAGACAGAGCCTAATTGAACAGATTTTAAGATTGTTACCAGGGAAAGAGCCATTTTCATCAAGAGAGAACTATGGAGACTGAATGTGAATCAAAGCATAGTATTTTCACTTTGTTGTTGTATATTTGTTTGTTGGTTGGTTTTTTTTCATCTTTTGATATGATTTTTCTTGTTCAGAATGACGAATATAGAAATATGTTTAAAAGAATTGTAGATATTTAACCTATATTGGATTGCTTGCTGTATAGGGGAGGGGATGGGAGAAAGGGAGGGAAAAAATTGGAACATAAGGTTTTGCAAAGGTAAATGTTGAAAATTATCTATGCATGTGTTTTTAGAATAAAAAGCTTTAATAATAAAAATACTATCTTTGTATTTAGAAAAATAAAAAAACTATTTTAAAAAAGATTACTATCAGATTGAATTTATTTGCTATATTTTTACTCTTTTTGTTGTTTTCTTTCTCATTTTTTTTCCTTTTTGATCTGATTTTCCTTGTGCAGAAAGATAATTGTATAAATATGTATACATATATTGGATTTAACATATATTTTAATATGTTTAACATATATTGGATTACTTGCCATCTAGGGGAGGGAGTAGAAGGAAGGAGAGAAAATTTGGAACACAAGGTTTTGCAAGGGTCAATGTTGAAAAATTATCCATGCATATGTTTTGAAAATAAAAAGCTTCAATAAAAAATTATTTGCTATTTGATGGTATGATAGACACAAATGGCAAGTAGTTCCTATAAATTACTTCAGTACTATTATTATTATTATTATTATGTTCTGTATACAAACCAACTATTAAACCAGTGTTGATTAGAGAGAAAATGAGAGGAAAGAGAAATAGGAGTGGGGGACAGGAAGCCATTTTGTGGAGTCCCTGGAGATGGTTGGGGTAGAAAAACATAATGAAAATAGTATTTGAGTCAGGCCTTGAAAAATAAGCAGGCATTCAAAAAGTGGAGGGGTTTTTTCAAGGTGGTATTGCTGGGAGATTTAAGGCATGATTTTGTTGTCAGCTGCATTATAAGCACAATATAGACCCATTGTCAATATAATAGAAGGTATTCCTGCAGTTGAGATGATTGGATTTGTAGAGATAATAACCATAGAAGAGTAGATCACATCTATTGGTTCTTATTATATTTGTTGTCAGTTAATAGACATAAATTACTTTACTAGACTTTAAGTTTGGCTAGCAGCCTGCAAATTTGCTGAAGTAGGATTGCACTGAAGGTACAGATGCTGTCTCCTACCCAACTAGCCAATGGACTTTTTTTTTTCATCCTCCTTTATCTCATTACCTTCTTCTGTTTCTTTCTCTACTTTAAGCATACCACAGTGCTATTTAATGGGTAATGGGTAGTTCTGCTAGTTAGCATTTTTGGCTAAACTCACTGCTAAAATTTGGCTAAAATTACTGCTCCTGCCTCTTTTTAAACAAAGTAGTTTATCTCAACTTGTTTCTTTATGGACTGTTTTTTTTTTCCCCTTCACATATCTTTGTGATACTTAATCCTGTTTTTTTTTTTTTTTCCTTTAAGAATAGGTCTCCCTATCTTGCCTAGGAGGGCAGTACAACAGCCACTCATGGGCCCAATCCACTACTAATTGCACAAAAGTTATTTATGACCATCTGTTTTTGACCCCATTAGGCAAACTGCTGCTCCTTCCTCCTGGGGCTTCATCGTATTAGTGCCATACCTAATGAGGGTGCCTGATGGGTTTGAGTCCTGCTGGAGCTCAGAACTCCTGAGATTAAGAGATCCATCAGTTTTAGGTCCCTGGTAGCAGGATTATAGGTATGCACTACATTACTTACTCATCTTGTTCTTGATAAACCATTTCGTTAACATGTCAAGGTTACTTTGAATTCTATTTCTGTCTTAAAATGCTAGCAGTTTGACACCATTTGGCAGGACGTACAAACAATAGAGAAATTACTTCAGCCAAGATGTCTTTTGTTGGCTTTGGGCCTAACTCCAACATGAGTCTATTCAGGATATATTCTAGGTTGATGTTGAGCCTCTGATGACCACTTTGTGGGTGATATTTTCTAGCCTTTTGTGTATTCATTGTAAAGTTCTATAAATCTAACTTGTATTTTTCTATTTAGTTGATGAATGTGTTGCATGGAAGAGACCTAAAAGTAGTATATCATACCAGATAGATTAAATCTATTGGCTTACTCCCTTATTTATAGTGTCTGTGTCCTAAAAGAAAATTAAATTGGTCTGTCAGCATTTGAGTGTTCATTTTACTGTTTACTTCTGTTTATGCTTGCTTGTGTAAGGGAGAACAAATTATTTGGTCTTCTAGTATTGCCCATAATGATTCAAGAGTTAAATGGATTGAAATTATCTTTTCAACCTGATTATTTCATTCCTTAGGCTCAATTAAGCAATACTTAAGAACCTCCCATTTACCTAATACTATTTTAAGTGCTATTCTGATCATGTCTATCTTTAAACTTCTACAGCTTCATTTATCACCCTTTCTAGATGATTCCCAAATCCTCATCCTGACCTCTTTTTCTGAGCTTTGTTCCTGTGTCTCCAACTAGAGCTGTAACTAGGAATTTTTGCACTGAGAGAATCAAACATTATCTGGGGCACCCCTGCATACCATCTGGCAGCTTCCTGTTTTAACTAATTATTCCTGCTGCCTAGTTAAATTTTGGTGTTTTGTGCTGCTGTATTGTGAATACAGCTATCCCTTCCACATTGTGACTTTTCCTATTGTGGTTTCAATCTATTACTGGTTGAGATGAGAGATTAAATGAGAATTTGGGGGGAGTTTTGCAGAAGCTGCAAAGCACAGTAGATGACACAGAAAAAAGTTTAGAAACTCAAAAATGCATAAAATATGTGCATATTATTGTATAACACTGACATATTTTATCTTTTAATAATTTTAACATTAATTAATAATAATTCAGACTTCTCTGGTACAAAGAGAGGGCCAAAATTTTTAAGCAGATTTTCCAGATGGTGGGGGCACCACACCTCTAACCCCTGTGATGTGAAGGGACAACTGTATTGTTAAAATCCTTTACACTCTGTATCCTGGAACAAAATTTCAGTCGTTTTGCCCTGCTTACAGCTTTATGTCTAGCTACCAACTATGTATTTCTAGTTGGGCATCAATTTATGAACAAAAAGACAAACACTTATATGACACAGTGGAGAGAGTGCTGGACCTGGAATCAGAAAAACCCAACTTCATATAGTGTCAATTAACTGTTGCCCACTTCAGTTTCCTCATTCGTAAAATGGGGATAATAATACCTATCTCCCAGGGTTGTTATGACAATCAATTGAGTAATATTAATAAAATATATTGAAACCTTAAAGTGATATATAAATTCTAATTAGCTATTAATATTAACTCATCTAAGAAATCCAGACTATATATAGTCATATAAAAAAGTACTCTAAATCACTTTTGATTAGAGAAATACAAATTAAAACAACTCTCAGGTATCACCTCACACCTATCAGATTGGTTAATATGACAAAAAGAAAAATGTTAAATGTTGGAGAAGATGTGGGAAAACTGGGACACTAATGCATTATTGGTGGAGTTGTGAACTAATTCAACCTATCTGGAGAGCACTTTGGAACTATGCCCAAAGGGCAACCAAAATGTGCATCTCTTTGGTCCAACAATACAGCTACTAGGTCTATATATCAAAGAGATGATAAAAAAGGAAAAAGGTCCTACATGTATAAAAATATTTATAGCAACCCCTTTTGTGATGGCAAAATATTGGAAACTGAAGGGATGTTCATCAATTGGGGAATGATGGAACAAGTTCTGCAATAAGAAATGATGTACAGGCAGATTTTAAAAAAATACAAAACCCTGGAAAGATTTATATGAAGTAAAGCAAAGTGAAATGAGCAGAACTAGGAAGCACTGTACAAAGTATCAACAATATTATATGATGATCATCTATGAATGACTTAGCTCTTCTCAGCAATGCAGTGATCCTTGCAAGACAAGTACAAAGAACCCTTGATGGAAAATACTATCCACATCCAGATAAAGAAGTGATGGACTTAATGTAGATAGAAGCATACTTTTTTCCACTTCATTTTTTTCCACTCCTCCCCTTTTGATCTGTTTCTTCTTTCACAACTATGACTAATTTAGAAATGTATTTTACATAATTGCAGAATAGTATAACCTGTATCAAATTGCCTACCATTTTAGGAAGAAGGGAGGGAGGGGGAAAAATTTGGAACTCAAAATCTTATAAAAATGAATGTTAAAATTGTTTTGACATACAATTGGAAAAATATAAAATACTATTTAAAAAATCATTAATTCATCTATCCTTGAAATCATCCTATCCTAATTTTCCTGTTTCTGTTGATAGTAATTTTTCTAGTCAACTCAGGTTAAAAAACTTAGTCATTTTGGGCCTCTCATATCTTATACATCTTTTATCAAATCAGATATAAATAACATTGATTTTTCTTTTGGAATACCTTTTGCATGTAGTGCTTTCTTTTTCATTCTCTTCTATGCTACTACTCAAGCAACAGAGAATAATTCCATCGGCCTTTTTCTATCTCAACCCAAAAAGTCTTAGAATATCCTGTTTATATTTCATTATAGAAAATTTTCTAACAGCAGATTCTTGAGTTTTTCCAATATAATTTTTATTGTATACATTGAGAGAAATTGTAACGTCAATTGAAATTTGAAAATTGACTTATTTTATATATGTGTTATCTTCTCTAATAGAATGTGAGTTCCTTAAAGGCAGAGATGGTTTAATTTTTGTCTTTCTCTCCAGAGTCTAGCACAGTGTCTGGCAGAATTGTTGCTTAATAAATATGTATTGATCAATTGATTGATATATTTCCATTATCATCCCCTTTGACTTCTCCTTAGCTTTATGGATCCAAAATAGTTTATCTGAATTAGGTTTAGGCTTTCTCTATAGTTTGTTAGCATTACATTTCATTTTAATGCATGCAACAAACATATTTGAGAAATATCATCTCACTTTATTCTCACAACAGTTCTAGGAGGTAAGTATTATCATTATCTCTATTTTTATAGAGGGTGAAATTGAAGCAGATAGAAGTTAAGTGACTTGCTCAGGATCACACAGTTAGTAGATCTATGAGGTTACATTTGAACTCAGGTCTTCCTGACTCCAGGTCTATCTACTGGGCCACTTAGTTGTTTATCTTATTGAATATAAAGTGATATTCAATTACATTTTAGACATTTTACTTATGCAATTATAAATTTGGAAATTTTGTCCATCAGATCTACAACTCCTCAGAAAATAGTTTTTTTCCTTAGATGCACTCTGTTCCTAGGCTAGAGTCCAACATTTTTGTATCTTAAGAAAGTCAAATGTTATTGCTATTTTCCATACTTTCTTCTTAACCAACTATTTACTTTTCATCCTATTTTCCCCCGTCTCCCTTTTATCTTTTAAGTCTCTGCTCTCAATAAACAGCAGAGACACAATCCTGCCTCTCAATTCTTTAAAATCTTGCCTAGGCGTTTGTTCATGATCTCTAGCGATTGCTTTCAGGTTCCTTCTGGCAGTATCGTTTCTTCCCACATGGGTCACCAGTAGTGGGTAGCAGTCCTTAGGTTTGACAAGTCTCAGGAGGCTCTCTGTCACATCACAAATTCATGCCTTGGAAGACAGCACATCATCCATGTTGGGTTCATGTTGGGTTGACATATGGATACTTCTGTTCTTATTAACAAGATGTTGCCTACCAACCCAACATATTGGGGACAGTAATAGGTGCCTTTATTCTTGAAGGTATCTTTACAAACTCCCTTTATTCCTTTTGTAGAGCATGACAAGTTGCGGCCTGCTGTCACGTTTCTCCCCTTCTAACCTCATAACCTTGGCTTGGATTCTCCAGTCTCCTTTTTCCCTTTCTTTGTTTTCCTTTTGAGTATTTTCATCCATCCTCCTTGGGAAAATTTTCATCCTGGTTAAGCTAGAATGTAGCTTCCTCAGTCCTTTTTTTTATTTTCTTCTCTTAGCAGAGACACTTATTTCACATTTATTTGTTGATGGCTTGATAGAAACACAGTAAGATTTCAGCAGGGGACTAGAATGGTTCCCTGGCACTCTGTTGCTGCTGTCATTGAGATGTTCTGTTATTTTGTGGTTCCCCTCGACTACTCCCACTGGGAACTTTGGTGGCACACTGCTGTTGGCTGCACCTGTTTCACCATCTCCAAGGATTGGGGGTCCCAGAATTCATAGGCAGTTTAGGGACATTTCTTGTCACTTCCCTTCTTAATTTCCTAGTCTATCATGTGTGGACAACCAGGGATTACTAGTTCCCTATTTGCCTCCAGTGTAAAAAGTAGTCTCAGTCGACAGGTATTTTCAAGGAATCTTGCCAGAAAAATTCTAAGTCTATTCAGCACTTTCAATTGCCCTCTCCTTTTTTTCTGCTGCCAGTTCAGATTCTTATCACCTTCTGCTTGAAATGCTGCAGTTGTTGTCAGGGTCCTGGGAACACTGCCATGGGCACTCTGGAGAGAATGGGAAAGAACTCAAAAGATGCTCAGGACCCAGGAGTATCACTGCCTAGACCACTGGGATGTGTTGTACCTTATACACAACCAAGTGACTGAGACTTTCCCTGTAGACACACAAAATAGGGAAACAGCAGAATATACACAGAAGCCATGTGGGTCAATGGTCAGCTGTGTGCAAAAAATGCTCACACCCTCTTCTTCCTCCTTCTTCCCCCCCCCTCTATTTCTCCCTCCCTCCCTCCCTTCCTCTTTGAGAGCATAGATTTCTTCATTTTTTGGTCTTTTTTTTTTGTCCTGAGTAATTAGGATTGCATTTCCTCACTGAGCTCAGTGCATTTCAGAGTTAAGCATTCAATAAATTTACACAGATATATTTATACTGCCATAGTTTCCTTTTATTATGAATCAAGTAAATGGTATCTCTCTAATTAATTCCTTTATATTCTATTCTAAGATTTTTATCTTTGAGAACTTCTAAGAACCTGGACAATTTTTTTGGTCATTTCCTTGGCATTGTAGAGCTTATGGTACTTAAATGGATGAATTATTTGTGTTAATTTAAGATGTCTTGAAATTTACTCTTTTGGTTTCCTCTTGGTTTCATAGGTTTTCCTCAGGATGATTCTTCAGAATTATTGAACAGCTGATGTTTGCCTGTAGTATCTGCCCTCTCTTTATCAGCATGTAATCCCCATATCCCCAGGTGACTAGTATTTTCATATATTACTCATTGGTCTCCCAGGACTCCTATGCTTTCCTTTTGGCATCACCCTCAACTGTACTTGGCACTCATCTCCACCTAACTGTTTCCTGTTTCAGTAGTCTCTGTTATTAAAATTCATCTATCCTATGTTACATGCTATTTAATATGTAATAGCTGGTTAATCAGGTAAGTGATGGGCAGCTAGGTAGCACAGTGGACAGGACCAAGGCTTAGAATAAGGAAGATTCATTTTCACGAGTTCAAATCTGGCCTCAGACACTCAAGTGACTCAAGTCACTTAATCTTGTTTACCTCAGTTTCCTCATGGGTAAAATGCTCTGGAAAAGGAAATGGCAAATCATTCCATTATCTTTGCCAAGAAAATCCCAAATGAGTCATGAAAAATCATACATAATTGAAATGATGAGGACAACAACAACTTGATAAGCTAATATGTTGGTGGGTGATTGTAGTAGGGATTTAGAAAAGAACACTGGGAACAGAACTAGGAGAATATTGTACACAGTAATAAGATTGTGTGATGATCAACTGTGATGGACTTGGCTGTTCTCAAGAATGCAGTGGTTCAAGGCAATTCCAATAGATTTGGGATGGAAAATGTCATCTGCAGCCAGAGAGAGAATGACGGAGAAATAAATGTGGATGGAAGCATATTATTTTCACCTTTTTATTTGTTTCTTTCTTGTGGTTGTTTTTCTCTTTTGGTCTGTTTTTTCTTGTACAACATGACAAATATAGAAATATGTTTAAAAGGATTGCACATGTTTAACCTATATCAAATTGCTTGCTGTTGTGGGGAAAGGGAAGATAAAGGAGGGAAGGACAAAAATTTGGAACACAAAGTTTTACAAAAATGAATGTTGAAAACCATCTTTACATGTATTCAGAAAATAAAATATTAGGAAAAAACCACACAAAAAAGAACACTGGACCAGAACAGGTTCTTTCACTAGCTTGATTTATGATGTTAGGTAAATCACTTGAACCCTCTTTAAATAGTCATCTATAACATCTCTAACACATGTATATGAAGGCAATGTTCGGGGGCAGGCGATATGGCTTGTTGTACCATTTGTAACGGTCTGCTCTCTCCATTTATACACAAAGTTGTCAGCCCAGGAAGGAAAGAAATATCTTGCGGTTGGCAACTGATGAAGCAATGAAAAGAAAAGCTTTTCTAAACCAGTTCAAGAGGAAAATAGAAACACCCTTACTTCAGAGACGGCAGCGTCTGTCAGGAAAACGAGGAAAATTGCCCACTGTGCTTGGCCACCAGGCACATCCTTGGCATTCTCTACCGTTCACCCCCCTTCTCTACTGAAAAGCATCCTCTCTCCAAACTTGCCCTATGAAATGCATGTAATTAGTGCTTATGCCACTAGGTGGCGGGTAGCGGAGCTTCAGGGGGAACCTTGGTTAATGAACCCCCTGGAGATGACTTGTAAAGATCCTATCCCAATCGGATGAGTTACATAGTTAGAAGCACCCAATTTTAGAGCTGGATGGGAACTTGATCCAATCTAATCCAACCATTTCATTTTATAAAATTGAAAAATGAGAGCTAGGAAAATGAAATGACTTATCAAAAGGTCATGGAACTAGTTGGAAGATCTAGCCCAGACTCCCCATTTTGTCCATGAAAAAACCGAGACCCAGTCGAGTTGACGGGGCTTATCTCCGGCCACACGGGAGCCGATTGACAGCTCTCTCAAACACTCGCACAGATCTGTGATCTCTATTTGGGAGTTTCCTCCAGGGAGATAAGTCACAACCATGCACGTGTGACTGCTTCACATCCCCCATTAAGCTTGCTGCAAGGTGTCCAACTAGCATGCCAGAGGCATCTTTGATTTCTCCTGATGTCATGAGGGCATTTGTAGAATACACTGGCTGCTTCCCTTTTGTACCTCATTTTTTCTGCCGCTCGAGCAGCCCATCTTCACTTTGAACACAGGCAAGATCCCTCCCTTTCTTCCCCTCAAATGCCTTTCTAAAATCCACATATACTATCTATGTCTACAGCATTTCTCTGATATAGTATAGTAATCTTTCTTGTCTATAAAGGAAATCAAATTAGGCTGTCACAACTCCTTCTTAATAGACTCATGATTACTCTTAGTCATCCCTTTTAAAGTGCTCATATAATGTTCTTGGTATAGGTGAGAACAAGGTACTGAGTTGGCCTGGGTGTAACTGTACTTCAGTATAGATCTAGACCTAGAATGGACCTTGAAGGGCATCTAGTCCAACCAAATGGAGAAATTGAGGCTTCTAGAAATTAACTTTCCCAAGGGCAGAAATAATAAGTAGTAGGGTTGGGATATGGACTTAGGTCCCAGGAGTCCAAGTTCATCATTTTTTCCATACACTCTATATATCATAATATTTTTATTTATTAATGACTATTAAGGTCATGAATCAAGGTATCAATTGTTAATAAAAATATCAACAAAACAAAAATCTTTGAAGTATAAACAGAAAAATACTATAAATTTATATATTGGTTTGGGGGCAACTAGGTGGCGCAGTGGATAGAGCAATAGCCCAGGAGTCAGGAAGACCTGAGTTCAAATTTAACTGCAGACACTTAACACTTTTTAGCTGTGTGACCCTGGGCAAATCATTTATTTAAGCTCAATGACCTCTCAAAAAGAAAAAAAAAACAAATTAAAAAAATAATTACTTCTGTGTATTGGGGTTTTTTTGGGAGGGGGTAGATATGTCCAATATTCTGTCTTTTCCCATTTCACTAGTATCAGATCATTTAATGCATATGATGTCTTAATAGCATATTATTTTGTGGAATAGAGAATTTGGTGGGAGCACTGGCACTTAATCTCAGCACTTTGTTTGGACAGCTCCTTTCTCTCCACCCTCAGTCTTGTGTTATTCTTGTTGTGTAGATCTGTCTTTTCAATTCTAAGATCCTAGAAGATCAAAATGACATATTTTAATCTTTGTCTCTTTAATCTTTTGGATTTTAAGTTCCTAGAGGAGTAAAATGGTATATTTAAAATTTTTGTGACTAGTACGGTGGCTTGCGCATTTTTGGTTTAGGTTCTTTGTAGATGTTTTTTGACTTGGATTAAAAGGGCAACTCAATTTAATACAACTAAGTATACTAAAGGTGAAGTCTTGGAAATTTCAAGCAAAATAAAATTCATCCCTATTGAGAGGCTACACATTGTAGTGGAAAAAGCACTAGATTGGGAATCAGGAGGCCTAGATTATAGGTCTAACTCTGCTGCTATCTAGTTATGTGGTCTTTATATGTCCCTTCACCTTGCTGACCCTTAATTTTTCATCTCTAAAATGGAAGAATTGAAGTAGATGGCCTCTCTTCTAAAATCTTCCAGAAGAACTGACTCTACAGACAACAAAAATTTTTAAAAAGTGCTTTTTGAGCTTTATTTGGGTCAATGTAAACAAAATCAAATCAGTATATCTGGCAGCCAGAATAGTCAAAGAATTTTAGATTGTATTAAGTGAAGCTGAGAAGCCAGAACAAGAATTCCAAAGTACCACCAGAAGAAATGGGCAGCCAGGATAGGGAAAACTGCAGACTATGTTATAGGAAATTAGTAATTGGGGGCAACTAGGTGGCGACATTAGAGCACAGAGCACTGGACCCAGGGTCAGAAACACCTGAATTTATCTCTGACTTCAGACATTCACTAGCTGTGTGGTCCTGGGCAAGGCAATTAACCTCTCTTTGCAAAGTTTTCTCAACTGTAAAATGGGAATAGTAATAGCAGCTACCACCTAGGGTTGTTTGGAATAACAAATGAGATAATATTTGTAAAGTGCTTAGCACAGCATTTGTCACAGAGAAGGTATTATATAAATGC
Organism: Myrmecobius fasciatus; assembly: GCA_023553655.1. Lineage (NCBI taxonomy): Eukaryota > Metazoa > Chordata > Mammalia > Dasyuromorphia > Myrmecobiidae > Myrmecobius > Myrmecobius fasciatus. The sequence continues at coordinate 152,525 of JAJPUD010001667.1, read as the reverse complement.
TATTTATTATTATTATTATTGTTAGAAACTGGAAATGTTTTCCCCTGAAGAAGTTTGAGAGGTGACACAATTAATTTTTCCCCCCAGGATTTTTGAAAGACTAGCGTTTGGATAGGAAATTAGATTTTTTTCTGCTGAAGAATAAGAAGTTCCCAGTAATTATAGCTATCCAAAAGGAGATTGGGTAGTTAGGTGGTTTAATGGATAGAGGGCTGGGTTTGGAGTCAGGAAGCTCATTTTGTGAGTTCAGATCTGGCCTCAGATTTATTTACTAGCTGTGTGACCCTGAGCAAGTCATTTAACCTTGCTTGCCTCAGTTTCCTCATCTGTAAAAATAAGTTGGAGAAGAAAATGGAAAGCTCCTCCAATGTCTTTTCCAAGAAAACCTGGAGTGAGGGCATACAGAATCTGACACAATTGAAAAAAACAACTGAACAAAAAGTGGAATAGAATTGTTTAGGGAAGTAATTAGTTCTTCATCATTAGAGATTTTCAAATAGAGGTTCCAGGACCATTATTCAAGGACCCTGTAGAGGGCATTCATGTTCAGGTACATGATTTTTGAAAAATGTGGTTAGAGACTGGAAGTAGATATAAATGTCCCACTTTTCAAAAGGAGAAAAAAAAAGCAGATAGAAAAATTAAACATTAGGCTGTATGAGCTTGGTGTCAGTTCCTGGTATAATTCAGAAATACATTATTAAAGCAGTATTTTGTGAGCACTTTGAAAGGGAGGATATAATAACTAAGAGTAATCATAGGCTTATTAGGAATGAATTGTGCCAGCCTAACTTGATTATCTTTATTGACAGGATTTCTATACTAAATCAGACAAATGCTATAGACATATTTGCCATAGTTGGCTTTCAGTAAGGTATTTTAAAGGGGGAGGAGGAAAGGAAGTGAGTATTTAGTATGTACCTGCTGTGTGCCCAGCACCGTGCTAAGTGCTTTGCAAATATCTCATTTGACAATCTTTTGCAATATCTTTATAGACAAAATGGAGAAATTTGGATTGGATTAAATAGCACAGTAGGGAATTTAGAATGGGTTACTGGGATTCAGAAAATTTTCATTAGTGGATTCATGTGAGGGATTACTAATATAATGAATTGAAGAATTGGGATCCAAAAAGATTTCTTTAGGTTGGAAGAATAAGATGAAGCTAAGAAGATGAAATTTGGTAAGAATAAATATAAAGTCCAAAACTTACATTAAAATCAATTGCACAAAAAAAGATGTAGGAGTCAGGTAAGAGGGAGGAAGGAGAACTATGGTTAGAAAGCAGCTTCTATGAAAAAACCCAGGGATTGCTAGTGGACTCACTAAGAATCTGCAGTTTGAGTTAGTGCTGAGAGAGCTAGGCTGTCTTTGCTAAGAATTTGATACTTATCACAGGAGCAATCTTTTTCTATTAAGTAAACTCACACAGCAGAATTCAGATAAGCAAGGTTGAAGTTTTTGGTTGTGGATCAGTTGTTTTTCAATTGTGACCAACTCTTCATGACCACATTTCAGTTTTGTTGGCAGCGATACTGGAATGGTTTGCCATTTCCTTTTCTAGCTCAATTTACTGAGGTAAACAGGGTTAAGTGACTTGCTCAGGGTCACACAGCTAGCAAGTCTCTGAGTTCAGATTTGGATTTAGGACCTTCTGACTCCAGGCCTGGTATTCTATTTTCAATGCCACCCAGCTACTCTATATAAGCCATATCTTCCCCATTGGATTGCCCTCTTTGAGGGCAAGTACTATGCCATTTATTCCTTTGTATCTATGTAGTAGGTATTTTATACATATTTATTAAATTAATTTGATGTTGTTTGAGCTACCATATTTCCTTTTTTCTTTTAAAAATTATTATTTTTTTCAGTATCTTTGTTTTCATCACTATTTCAGAATATATCTCTCCCTTTTAGCCAGCAAGCTATCCCTTATAATAAAGATTTTAAAAGAGAAAAAAAAAACAGTTCAACAAAATCATTCAACACATCACTTATATCTCAAAGTATGTGCAATATACCACACCTATAGTTTTTTTTTTCAAAGTGGGAAGGGAAATAAATGCCATATTTCATAAAGTAGGTTGACATTGAAGCAACCCAAGTGGACTGAGCTGAGTGGATAAGATATATTTGTACATCTTGTATATAGGTCTGTACTTATATATATAGGTCTGTGAGAACCAAAGAAGTAGTTTTTTTAAAAATCATTTTTGTCCTTTAATGCAGTCATTACCCACATTCACTTTCAGATCAAAACCTCCCTTATGAAAACTGAAAACAATTAAGCAAAAACATCTGATATAAAAACCCTGGATGACAATGTGTATATTCTGTCCAAATCCATCGCCTCTTTGTCCTGAGGGAGAAAGCTAGAGGCTTGTCTCCAAAGGCTGTGAAATATAACTCTGAACAGTCAAGACCAAGGCCATGGAACCAGATCTAAGTTAAAATCAAAGTCCAAATTGAGAAGAAGAATTTAGTGTCAGGGAGGAGCTAAGTAGAATGGAAAATGTCCTGCAGCTGGTAGAAGAATAGCTGTCACTTAATTTAAGAACCTTTATAAAATGTTCTTTCCTATCTTTTCTCTTCATCCCTCAATAGAACACAAACAAATCATCCAATTGCATGTCTCCTTCTATGGCATCTTAGCAAATTGTTTTGAGTACTTAAGAGGTTGGGGTCCTAATCAGGAACAGAGGGAGAAATGAAATGAAGAAAAATCCTACAGTCTCCCTATAAAGGGATGAGAGGTTAGGGAATCTTAGTAGATAAGAAGAAGTAACAGTTTGTAAGCCCAAGAAGAGATTGATAAATTGAAACATAAGCTTATCCTTTTAAAATTGAAGGGGGAAATATAATTGAAATTTCTATTTCTATTCTTTAAGGGTAAGGAATTAAAGGTAAATCTCTTCATGAAAGTGTCCCTTGGACTAGAGGAATTCCTTCAACATAATTTGGGGCCATGCATCCAATTTCCCATTTATTTGCATTGCCTGTAACCTTGGGGTCATTGACACTCTTTCTCTCCTATTCTCTACAACTACCCACATCACAAACCTCTGCCCTCTTGCCTGTATTCTTTACTATCTTCTATTTCACCCTTTTCCCCATGGCTTTTTTATATTTATTTCAGTTGTTTCAGGTCTTATTTTTCTTGTTATTTATTAACTTTCCATTTATTTCCCTCCTCCATCCCAACTTCAATTTTGGAATTTGCTTAGCTGTTTTCTTATTTTAGATCGCAGTTAGAATCATAGAATCATACAGACAGAAGAGACCTTTGAGATTATCTAATTCTCTTATTTTGTAGATGAGAAAATTTATTGGCCTGAGGACCAGGACTATTCACTTCAGAATATTATAGACCATATATAGAACATTATAGACCATATTATAGACCATATAGACCATCTAGTTCATTTTTCAAATTTGTTCTTTGTACCATCGGAGTGGATTGATGGGAAGGGAAGGAAATAAATACTTATATAGCCCTTACTTGTTCTTGTTCATCTTTTGTTTTTGAAGAGGACTAATGACAATCACAGGATGATGTCTTGACTTTCAGTTGAATTAGAATGAGCCAGAGTAGCAAAAAAATTCAATGGTCTCACTCTCTCTTTCAAAATCAAGACAAAAGCCCGGATGATTGGCAATAGTTGGGATGCAGTGGAAGACCTTGGGGTCTTCAGTGTCCAAACATGCTCTAAGTGCTCCACAGTGCCTGTTTTAATTGCCTTTGTGACCTTTGAAACATATTGTTCTCATGTGCCCATTCTGCTGGGAGAAGTCTTCACTTGCTTATGGTGTACAACCCGCTAACTCACTGATAAGATTTGAGTTCTATTGGTTATGTTCAACCTGGTTTAGCTGTCTGCCAGGGCAGTTTTACCAAGGTGTTTCCACTGCATATGCTACTGTTTCCTGGAGCCACATGTGAACCTTAAAGTGCTATATAATGTAGAAGTGCTGGGTTTTATTTTATTTTATTTTTTGTTTTTAAATATTCCTTGCTATTTTAACATAATTAACATGTAGTAGACTTCCTGCCATCTAGAGGAGGGGTGGGGGCTGGGGGAGGGAATTTGTAACAGAAAGCTTTGCAAGGGTCAATGTTGAAAAATTACCCATACATATGTTTTGCAAATAAAAAGCTTTAATAAAAAAAAGAAAAAGAAAAAAAGAAAAGAAATAAATCTCCCTTGCCTTTTAATTGTTCTGGTATTTGATCTTGACTAATCTGGTTATACAGTTCTTTTTTTTAAGCTTTCAGTAAAGATCTTTATTAGGAGGACATAATAGGGATAGTTGGTGCAAAATATCTCACCGTTTCTTAAATCCTAGAGCACACCCCACCACATAGAGACAATGGGCAGAATGGGATCAAACTAAAAGCAAAAAGGTGATGAGGCAGAAGACATTTTTTTCTTTTCTTTTAAAAGTTTTTTTTTATTTTCAAAACATATGCATAATTTTAAACATTCACCTTTGCAAAACCTTGTGTTCCAATTTTTTTCTCCATTCCTTCCCCCCATCCCCTCCCCTAGATGGCAAGCAATCCAATATATGTTAAACATGTGCAGTTCTTCTATACATATTTCTACAATTATCATGCTACACAAAAAAATCAGATCAAAAGGAAAAAAAATGAGAAAAAAAAACGCAAGCAAATAACAACAAAAAAGGTGAAAAAAACTATGTTGTGATCCACATCTAGTCTCCATAACTCTCTCTCTGGAGGCAGATGGTATTTTCCATCACAAGACCATTGGAACTGGCCTGAATCACTAAGCTGTTGAAAGGAATCACGTCCAAGAGAATTAATCATTATATGATCTTATTGTTGCTGTGTACAATGGTCTCTTGGTTCTACTTCACTTAGCATCAGTTCATGTCTCTCCAGGCTTTTCTGAAATCATCTTGTTGATCGTTTTTTATAGAACAGTAATATTCCATAACATTCATATACCATAGTTATGCATTTCTTGAACAGCTTCTAGCTGCAAACAAAAGCTATTGGGTAAAAGATAGACATCAAAAGTCGATGAATAGTGCTCACAAGCCATCACACCAGAAGTGCTAGCTTCATACATCCCACCCCTTACAGAGTACCAGGAATTGTGATAAGTACATTACAAATTATATCTCAATTTTATTCTCACAACAATCTTGCCAGATAGGTATCGTCATTAAGTCCATTTTACATTTGAAAAAACTAGACCGACAGATGAAAAAAAATTTTTTTTGCTTTATTTTAGTGGACTGCATTCTTTCATATGTTACTTGTTTTATATCTATTTTAATATATGTTAATTAAATTATTATTATGTAATTATAATAACATAACATTTTTATTATTCTTTATCAACAAGTACAATGTTATATGGCATTGACAAGGGAGGTAGGGAATCAAAAGGGAGAGGCAAATGACTTGTTAAAAGTCACACAGCTAATAAGTATCAGAGGCCAGATTTGAATTGGAGTCTTCTTGATTCCAGGCTCTTTTCCCTGGATCATCTAGTTGCCTATCATCCGACTCTCCCTCTTTCCTATTGTAGAATTGTGTTTGTTACACAAGTTACACATCTGTGTGTTGCTACACAAGAAGCTCCAGACTTAGCTGTGTCTCACCATAGATCATAGGGCTGTTGGTTGCATGACCACCTACCTTCTGCATGCTGTAAAACTCATGAATCACCTTATGGACCAAACTTTAGTTCCAGCTTGGCTTTTAGTTATGTCCACCTTCCTTTATTTGCCCTTATTTGTGGAACTGAAATGAGGAATTCTGACACTTGTAGGAAATTCATTTAGAAAGGATCACCAACGGGAAGACATGGGATTGTTCATTTCCCCATGACACAAGGTTCTGTTGTAGGAGAGAAACCCTGGAAATACCATGCTAGAGCCTATCTTCTTAAACTATAGCTTATGACTCCATGTGAGGCCATGTAACTGAATGTAAGGGTTGTAAAATTATAATAATTGTAAAATTATAATAAACATTATGAAATATTTGATTTGCCTACCTGTTTTATATACCTATATACCCAGGGGTGTGTAAAAATTTCTCTGGTAAAAAGGGGTCATAAATGGTACAAATTTGAAGCCCTGTCCTAAAGGAGAAAGAGACTCCAGGACATCAGTGGGGGAGGACCAGCAGAAGAGGGGGGAGAGTGGATGCTATGGAATGTTCTGTGGGACTGTGGGAAAGGTGAGGGAACAAGCAGGGTTGTCTGTGTCCTGGGACCTCAGAGGTTCAGGTTCTGGGAGATGGGCCAGAGGTTCTGGATTAGATTAGTGTTCTTGGACAATACCCAGATAATTCTGCTTTTGTTGTGGCCACCGGTCTCTCTGTAGGGACTTCTCTGGGCCTTTCAGCAACTTCTATCAGAAACAGTCTCCTAATGGCTTGGTTGAGCCCCTTTAAAGTTCCAAGTAGTGAATTTGCTTGCTATCTGTTTTCAAATCATCTCTGCAATTTTCCCTTCTCTCTTTGCAAACTTTAAAGTGCTATATAATTGTAGACCCAGGGTGCTGGTGTTTGTTTTATTTTATTTTTTGTTTTTAAATTTCCCTTGCCCTTTAATTGTTCCCTTTTTTGGTCCTGACTAGTCTGGTAATGCATCTCTTGGACAGAGTTTCTAGATATAAACAAAGATAAGGGAAAGACACTTGATGCTGGAGCCTGAGAAGGGAAAAGGGATTATCTCTCTGTGGTTAGGCTAGAGGAATGTTTAGTGGTTGTTGTAAATGTTAAATTATCTGGACTAGACCAGACTTTTGTGGGGAAGAAGTTGCAGAGTTGAAAGCCCAAGGCCCGAGACAGATGTGGTTATGATTCTTGCCAGTGTGACTGAAGGGACAGATAGCATGGCCTATCATAAAACCTCATGAGGTCTGCCTGGTAAAAGAGGAAAGGGGGAGATTTGTTGTCCCAGTCTAAGCCATGTTATTATCTCAAGGTTATCTCCTTTCAGTGTTAGGGTCTATTTGAAGGTTCCAATTTATTTTTTAGTGGCTTTTCTTTCTTTTCTGAAGAAACATTCCAGCAAGTATCCTTATTACAGGCTAGTTTTCAGAAAAGATTGAACATATCATTGTCTCTTGAAAAAGTAAAACTTTTTTTATCTTCTCCACTTTTTCTTTTAGCTTAGTGGTGATTAAGTATTATGTGAAAATAGCCTTTTTTGATAGAAAAGTTGGATTTTAGGGGTGGAATGGAAGGAGGGAATGATCATTCATATAGTCCCTCCTACAATGTGTCAATAGGTAATAATCAGGAAGGAATAATCAATTGTACTATTTTGACCAGGGGCGGCTAGGTGGAACAGTGGCTAGGGCACCAGACATAGAGTGAGGAAGACTCATCTTCATGGATTTAAATTTGGCCTCAGACACTTACTAGATATTCAACCCAAACTAAATTACTTAATTCTGTCTGCCTCAGTTTCCTCATCTGTAAAATGAGAGGGAGAAAGACATGGCAAACCACTCGATATCTTTGCCAAGAAAACCCCAAATGGAGTCATGAAGAATTGGACATAACTAAACAACACAAATACTCTATGTTGGGTACTGTGCTAAGCTCTTTTTACAAACATGCTCTCATTGAATCTTCACAGTCCTGGAAGGTAAGTGCTATCATTACCTCCATCTTACAAATTGAAGCACACAGGGTTAAGCAACTTGCTCAGAGTCACACAACTAGTAAGTATCTGAGGTCAGATTTGAACTCAGCCCTTCCTAATTCCATGACCAGAGCTCTAACCATTGTACCAGCATTGCCTTTATACTTCACATTAATTGTATTTTTCTATAGTTGAAAAATGAATTTAAAGTATAGGAAAAATCCAAGAAGTTTCTGGGTAAGAAGATGTCCCTCGTGTGATACTTTGTTCTGTGTTTTGATTTTAGTTTAGATACTCAACAAATATTTATTAATTTATTACTAATTGGAGAGCTGTGCTGAGTGCTGGGCTATACAAAGTGTACTACATGCTCTCTGTCTTCAAGGAGCTAATAGACTTTTTTTTTTTTTTTTTGCTTTTTGCTGAGGCAATTGAGGTTAAGTGACTTGCCCAGGGTCACACAGCTAGGGAATGTTAAGTGTCTGAGATCACATTTGAACTCAGGTCCTCCCGACTTCAGGGCTGGTGCTCTATCCACTGCACCACCTAGCTGCCCCTAGCTAATAGTCTTTTTAAAAAAAGTATTATTGGCATCTTCTGTTTTTACATTGTTTATATTTCCCATTGCATTTCTCCCTTACTTTTTTCCAGAAATCTATCCCTTTTAATAAAGTTTGAAGAATGGAAGAGACAAGAAAAAACATTCTATAAAATTGAACATTGTAGGGGAGGTTAAGTAATTAATAGTAAGGAAAGCTAGCAGTTAGAAGTAAAGTAGAAGAAACAGCAGGGATAGGAAACAAGAAACATACATATATATATATATTACATATATATATATATATAATGAAGATCAGTAGTAAAATTTATTAGAAAAAAGGTAGGGGTAGGAATCATTGATCTCAAAGTTAAAGTTAAAATAGATTTAATTAAAATAGATTCAATCAAAAGAGAAAAAACAGGGAGACTATATTATATGTCAGTCATATTATTTTGTTTTAAAGTATTCAAAATAACTAGATAGTATATGGTTAGAATATTGCACAGGAAGTGATGATGTGGTGGATTTAGAAAAATATGAAAAGACTTGAATCTAAAAAGGTGATGTTATCCACCTTCAGAGAAACCGAGGACACATAAATGTTATATGTATGGTTATATATATATATATATACATATATATATGTAAGGTTACACAGATATATATGTGTATATGTGTATATTTATAGGTATCTATGTATATGTATATATATGCATGCATGTGTGTATATATGCATGTGTGTGCATACATAAATATATTTGTGTTTAACTGGAGCTTGCATGGAGGATGTGGAAAGAGGAAAGAGGGAAAAAAATAAAATAAAAAGTGTATAGCAGAGAACAAAAGAAAACTTACTTAATTCTGTCTGCCTCAGTTTCCTTCTCTACACAATGTATTCTATTATTATATATGCTTTCTTGAAATGAAATTTTGTTACATATTTTCAATTCTCTCTGCTATGCACATGACAATGATTTTTGTTTTTTTTTTCTATTTTGTATTTAAATTTTAGCTAAATAAATAAAAAATGTGAACATTGTATCAAAACACTCTGGGTGGGGGGGATCCCTCACTCAAAAAAAGAGTTTGGGAGAGATACCTTCTTTGGAGCCATAGTTGATCATTATAATTCAAAAACATTTGGTTTTGGTGAGCTTGTTTCCTTGTCATTCTGTAGTCATTTGGATCATTCCTATTAAGTCTTCTCAAGCTTTTCTGTATCCATCATCTTCATTTCTTTGTTGTTATTTAATCAGTTTCAGTTGTGTCTGATTCTTCATGACTCTAGTTGGGTTTTTCCTTTCAAAGATAATGAAGTAATTTGCCATTTTCTTCTCCAACTCATTTTACAGATAAGGAAACCGAGGCAAACAGGATTAAGTAACTTGCCCAGGATCACACAGCTAGTAAGTGGCTGAGCCCAGATTTGAATTTAGGCAGATGAGTCTTCCTAACTTCAGGACAGGCACTCTATCCACAGCACCACCACCTAACTGTCCCCTTACTGTTTCTTATAGCATAGTAACATTCTGTTTCATTTATGTGCTGCAGTTTGTTTCATCAATTGATGATTGATTAAATTTGATAATCTAAATGAAATAGAGGAATATCTAAAAAACTATAGATTGCCCAGGTTAACAGAAGAGGAAATAAATTATTTAAATAGCCCCATTTTAGAAAAAGAAATAGAACAAGCTATTAATCAACTCCCTAAGAAAAAATCTCCAGGGCCAGATGGATTTCCTGTGAATTCTACCAAACATTCAAAGAACAATTAATTCCAATACTATATAAACTATTTGAAGTAACAGGGAAAGAAGGTATACTACCAAATTCCTTCTATGATACAGATATGGTGCTGATAGCTAAACTAGGTAGGGTGAAAACAGAGAAGGAAAACTATAGACCGATTTCTCTAATGAATATCAATGCAAAAATTTTAAATAAGATATTAGCAATGAGATTACAGAAAGTCATCCCCAGGATAGTACACTATGACCAAGTAGGATTTATACCAGGAATGCAGGGATGGTTCAATATTAGGGAAACTATCAGCATAATCAATTATATTAATAACCAAACTAACAAAAACCATATAATTATCTCAATAGATGCAGAAAAAGCATTTGATAAAATCCAACACCCATTCCTATTAAAAACTCTATAGAGTATAGGAATAAGTGGGCTTTTCCTTAAAATGATCAGTAGCATCTACTTAAAACCATCAGCAAGCATTGTATGTAATGGGGACAAACTAGAATCATTCCCAGTAACATCAGGAGTGAAACAAGGCTGCCCGCTGTCACTATTACTATTTAATATTGTATTAGAAATGTTAGCTTTGGCAGTAAGAGAAGAAAAAGAGATTAAAGGAATTAGAGTAGGTAATGAGGAAACCACATTATCACTCTTTGCAGATGATATGATGGTATACTGAGAGAACCTTAGAGACTCAACTAAAAAACTACTAGAAACAATTCACAACTTTAGCAAAGTTGCAGGATACAAAATAAATCCACATAAATCATCAGCATTTTTATATATTACCAACAAAGTTCAGCAGCAAGAGATACAAAAAGAAATTCCATTCAAAATAATTGTCAATAGTATAAAATATTTGGGAATCTATCTGCCAAGGAACAGTCAGGAACTATATGAACTAAACTACAAAATACTTTCCACACAAATAAAGTCAGATCTAATCAGTTGGACAAGAACAAGTGAATATAAGACAGTGAGTGCATGAGTTGATATCAAGGAATAGGAGCAGATTAAGTTGGAAGTACTGATTGGGGACAGATTGTGAAATGCCTTGAAGTTTAGACTCACCTCTTGGTAATAGGGAGCCATTGAAGATTTTTGACAAGGTAAATGACAAGATGAAAGCTGTGATTTTAGAAAGGTTAATCTAGCCATCCATGCCTATTGCTCTTAACTATATCAAGACAGACATTGATAAGAATAACACATGGTGAGTGGGCATGGATGGATTTTGCGGGAATACTTATTGATAAGGTGAGTCAGATTGATTGGAATATTAAAATAATTTTGCAGTGGTGGGCAAGATAAATTGGAGAATGGAAAGACGAGATAAGCACCAGAGCTAAATTGGTGGTAATGGGAAAGAAAAGAAGATAGATTTCAAAGTACCAAAGGAAGGCTAAACTGAAAATCATGTGAATGAAAATGAAAATAAATGAGTTAAGTGAAAATTTAAAAAGCCTTGAAGAGTTTTTAATCACTATGCAACCTTAGAAAGATAAATAAGTAAACAATATGTTCAAGTATTGAAAAGGTATAGTTGGTCCCATCTCTCAAATTGACTGTAAACTGTGAAACACATCATACTAGTTTACAGCAAGCAAAGATTCCTACTAGGCCAAGTTAAAAAAAAAGGGAAGTTGTCCAGATTGATAACAGCACTATATAATATGTGTTGCATGTTTCTTAAAGGCTAAATTTTATACTTTCCATAGAGTGAGATACTTTGGAAAAAGTCAAACAGAAATGGCTTTTAAACTATGGATATCAATTGAAGATTATAATTCCTGGTGTTAAGTGATTCAGTGAAAATATATCAGGTGTGTTCCAGTTAGTGTTTGCAGTTGACAGGATAGTGAAGACTTATTGAAGTTATTTCTTTGCTATCTGTGCTGTTTTACAGCAATAGAAAGATAGAAAGGTTAAAAAAAAAGAGTAATCTCCAGTTTGAGTCTGCAGCTGGAGTAGCGGTAAAAAAGTCCAGAGAACTTTCTTTCTTCTAACCTACAAAGGCACTTTGTAATTATCTTATGATCTTACTACATTTATTTTGTATTATAACTGTTATGCAGTATTCTGTATTTGTGGGTAAGAAGTCCTGTAGTATAATTATTATACATTATTACATAACATATAATACATTATTATTTTAAAGGATATTTTTATTATCATCATTATAAAGAATATATCAAGTCAGAAGGCTTGAATTCAAGTACTAGTTCTGTTCTTTCCTACCTGTATGCCCCTAAGCAAAGTCATTTAATTTCCTTGGGCCTCAGTCTCTTTGTCTGTAAAATGAGGAAGAAGACTAGGTGATGACTTTAAATTCTGCCACACTTTAAATTTATTATCCTATAATCTTTGAATAGGGGATCAACCTACTCAATCTGATTTGTGATCAACCAATCAATAAGCATTATTAATTAATAATTACTATATGCTAGATACTATGCTAATCATTGGAGATATAAAATAAAAAATGTGTTGTAATCTCCTACCCTGAGGAAGTTTATAATCTACTGAGGAAAATCATGTGTATATACATGTACATATACAAATGCTATCCAGCTTTCCAACTAAATTTAGGATGTTTTGCTATTTAGGTATGACTTCTAATTTGGTGGAAAGAATGCTAACATGAAGCTCTGTATCTGTGTGAAGGGAGGAGTTTGTTCAGGATCTTAGGAGGGGAGAAACATTCTTTTTATTCCTCTTCTAGAGAAACATGTGGTTTCAAACAATCTTCAAGACTAATTCCAGACAGATGAAAGAGAAAGAAAGGCATTGGGAGCTACAGACATGGAGGGGAATGTGGCTCCTCAATGTATTTTTGATTTCCAGCTTGGCCTCTGTAAAAATTTCAGGGAATTTTTCTCTTGGTTGAGCTGAGATCTCATCAGAGAAAGAGTTCATTCTATGTGTTTCCTACATATTTTATGTCACATATAGTATATTGTACATAAAATGCCATGTAGTATTAAGTAATAATATATTATATATCATAATATGTCTATAAAATATGATATATAACTATAACAATTTTCTAAAAACTTCTATTTGCCCTTTGCTTGAGAAATTGGATTTATTTGCTATCTGCCACCTGTGATAGTTTTTTTCTGTAATCAGCATTTCATGTGAAAGAGTTAAATCCATGCGCATAATTTTTGGATAACTCTCTCAAGAGCAATCAAAAAAGTAACTTCTGTTTTGAGCCTATTGTGCCCCTAAACATCACTATTTATTGGGGAAAGTAAATGCAATTCTAGTTGAAACTGTTTTGAAGGAAAGATCACCTATTCTACTGATCTTCGAGAGCTTGTTTGCCTTTGTCATTGCTCCAGTTTTCATATCCCTAGCTTTTATGCTGGCTTTTCTCCTCTTCTATCTAATTCAGATGTCAATTCACATTTATTAATGTCTTCTGTGAACTACATTTCAAAAACCCATATGGATATACATATATTACACAGGTACATACATACACCTAAGTCAATGCATAATAACTACAAAACAAAAACAAGTTATTTTTTGGGGGGAGGGAACTAGCATCTGGGAAGATGGTGTTCAAGCTGAAATTTTTTTAAACTAGGAGCTGTTTTATTAAAAAAAATAAACTATGAGTTACTTTGATTTAGAAAATATATGAAGAAAATTAAATTACAAGTATCAAAAATTAAAAAGGTGAATTACTATTAATGATGATGATATTAAAGCAATTATTGTGAAGAATTTGTATATTGTATATTGCATATCAATAAATGTAAAAATCTACATGAAATGGATGAATATTTATTTATTTTTAATTTCTATTTTTATTAAAGATTTTTCTTTTCTTTTTTTTCTTTTCTTTTATTTGCAAAACATATGTATGGGTAATTTTTCAACATTAACCCTTACATACTTTCTGTTACAGATTTTTTCCCCCCAACTCCCCACCCCTCCCCTAGATGGCAGGATATCCACTATGTGTTAATTATGTTAAAATATTTAGCAAATCGAATACATGTATACATATTTCCAAACCTATTGTTGTGCAAGAAAAATCGTATCTACACAAAAGACATATCAGATAAAGGAAACACAATGTAAGCAAACATCAATCAAGGAGTATGAGAATGTTATGTTGTGGTCCGCATTTCACATCCCTCTCTCTGGGTGTACATGGCTTTCTTCACTGAACAATTGGAAGTGGTTTGAAACATTTCATTGTTGAAGAGAGCCATGTCCATCAGAATTGATCATTCATATAGTATTGTTGTTGCCGTGTATAATGATCTCCTGGTTCTGCTCATTTCACTCAGCATCAGTTCATGTAAGTCTCTCCAAGCGTCTCTGAAATCGTCCTGCTGGTCATTTCTTACAGAACAATAATATTCCATAACATTAATATACCATAATTTATTCAGCCATTCTCCAATTGAAGGGCATCTATTCAGTTTCCAGTCTCTAGCCACTACAAAAAGGGCTGCCACAAACATTCTTGCACATGTGGGGCCCTTTCCTTCCTTTATTTTATTAATTAATTAATTAATTTATTTATTTATTATTTATTATTATTCATTCTTTGGGATATAGGCCCAATAGAAACACTGCTGGGTCAAAGGGTATGCACAGTTTGATAACTTTTTGAGCATAGTTTCAAATTGCTCTCCAGAATGGCTGTATCCGTTCACAGCTCCACCAACAATGCATCAGTGTCCCAGCCCTCCCACATCCCCTCCAACATTCATCATTAACTTTTCCTGTCATTTTAGCCAATCTGACAGGTGTGTAGTGGTACCTCAGGGTTGTCTTGATTTGCATTTCTTTGATCAATAGTGATTTGGAGCACCTTTTCATATGACTACAAATAGTTTTAATTTCATCCTCTGAAAATTGTCTGTTCATATCCTTTGACTATTTACTGATTGGAGAATGGCTTGAATTTTTATAAATATGAGACAATTCTCTATATATTTTAGAGATGAGACCTTTATCAGAACCCTTAAATGTAAAGATGATTTCCCAATTTATTGCTTCCCTCCTAATCTTGACTGCATTAGTTTTGTTTGTACAAAACTTTTTAACTCAATATCGTCAAAGTTATCTATCTTGTTTTCAATTAGGAGATCCAGTTCTTCTTTGGACATAAATTTATTCCATCTCCATAGGTCTGAGAGGTAAACTATATTACGTTCCTCTAATTTACTTATAGTATCACTCTTTATATCCAGATCATGAACCCATTTAGATCTTATCTTGGTATGTGGTATTAGGTGTGGGTCAAGCCCTAATTTCTTCCACACTAGTTTCCAATTTTCCCAGCAGTTTTTGTCAAATAGTGAGTACTTATCCCAGAAGCTGGGGTCTTTGGGTTTATCAAAGACTAAATTGCTATAGTTATTGCCTAGTTTGCCTTGTGATTCTATCCTATTCCACTGATCAACTACTCTATTTCTTAGCCAGTACCAAATAGTTTTGATGACCGCTGCTTTGTAATATAGTTTTAGATCTGGTACAGCAAGTCCACCATCATCAGCCTTTTTTTTTCATTAATTCTCTTGAAACTCTTGACCTTTTGTTCTTCCAAATGAATTTTGCTACTATTTTTTCTAGATCTGTAAGATAATTTCTTGGGAGTTTGATTGGTATGGCACTAAAGAAGTAAATTAGTTTGGGTAGTATTGTCATTTTTATTATATTCACTTGGCCTACTCATGAGCATTTTAAATTTTTCCAATTAACTAGGTCTGATTTTATTTGTGTGGAAAGTGTTTTGTAGTTTAGTTCATATAGTTCCTGACTTTCCCTTGGCAGATAAATTCCCAAATATTTTATACTATCAACAGTTATTTTGAATGGAATTTCTTTTCGTATCTCTTCCTGCTGAACTTTATTGGTAATATCCACATAAATCATCAGCATTTTTATATATTACCAAGATTTTTATTTTCAAAACATATGCATAGATAATTTTCAATATTCACCCTTGCAAAACCTTCTGTTCCAAATTTTTTCTCTCCTCCCCCCCCCCTCCTAAATGGCAAGTAAGCTAATATATGTTAAATTCCTCTATACATATTTCTATAATTATCATGCTGCACAAGAAAAATCAGATCAAAAAGGAAAAAAAATGAGAAAAAACAAAATGCAAGAAAACAAGAAGAAAGTGAAAAATCATGTGATCCACATTCAGTTTTCACAGTTCTCTCTCTGGATGCCATGGCTCTCTCCATCACAAGACCATTGGAAATGGCCTTAATCACCTTGTCAAGCTGAGTTTTTAAGGAAAATAATGGCATTATGAAATATATAGATGAAGAGAATGCATTTTAACAATGAAGGATAGCTGGTCCAAAATTGTTAGATTTTCTGTACATCATCCAGTTTGGCTCAGTTCAGAAAGACTCATTATTATGATAGTTGCAAGATGCGCAAGTCATGTAGTAGAGGGGCAAGGGAACTAGATAGGAAGTAGGGTCAGCACTGGCCTTTTTCTTATCACTGGCCTTCTTTTGACTGCTTTGACCCAATTTGAAGTTCAAAGTGTCAGTGATACCTATTCATTTCTACTTGCAGAAATGAGGCTGTGATGAACCAAGCCAGTGTTATTATTGTTATTTACTATATATTGAACCTTAAAATGAAACTCTTCTGGGAGACTATTTTCCTAAGCAGAAGAAACATTGGTATTAAGTATGATTTATTGTAATCCCCTTTTCTTGTATATTAATAGCCTTTCTTTAAAGCATAGCCACTTATAATATTGCAGAATTGCTTGCCAAAAGGGCAATAGAAACATTCCCTCTCTCTTTTAATACACTGCTAAAAACTAATGTGACAAGCAGAGCTATGTCCCTAAGTAAGCTGGAGTAATTGTATCTCCCCTTGCATTGCTGCTGAGGACTCATCCTGTGACCTTCATCTGGAGATTGGTTCTTGTATCAGAATGGAGGTAGGTGGAGGACCCAAAAGAGGTAGCTATTTATCTGGTAGTAGCTGAGGGGCTCATGGGCAGTTTTGCTCTCCCAGAACCTATTATTATCCACTGGAGAGTTGGCTGATTGTTATTCACTTATGCAAAAATTGGTATCCACAGGAAATTTCAATGGATTACAAATAGTATGTTGGGTTTTGTTTGGAGGGAGGTGTTTATTACCTCCCTTGGAAGGATGCTGGGGTGGTGTTTACTTCATATAGCTCTCAGAAAACATTAACCACTAAATATTGAGGAATACAAGAGAACCTGATAACCTCTCTAGCTCTTGAAACTAGCCCTGTGAATCCAGAGTACAGAGGACCCAAGTTGAAGTTTCAGCTTTGCTAGTTCCTAACTATGTCATCTTGGACAAGTCTTTTTTTTTTTTTAATTAAAGCTTTTTATTTGTATAACATATGTATGGGTAGTTCCCCAGCATTGATCTTTACAAAGCTTTCCATTACAAATTTTACCCCCAGTCCCCTCCCCTCCCCTAGATGGCAGGAAGTCCACTACATGTTAATAATGTTGAAATGCTTGAGAAGTTATGCAAGAAAAATCCTATCTACAAGAAAAAAAAAGAGAATCAGAGAAAGGCAACACAATGCAAGCAAATGTCAATAGAGATCATGAAAATGTTACATTGTGGTCCATATTTCATTTCCCTCTCTCTGGGTGTATATGGTTTTCTTCAGTGAACAATTGGAACTGGTTTGAGACAATTCTCTGTTGCAGAGAGCCATGTCCATCAGAATTGATCATCATGTAATACTGTTGTTGCTGTGTATGATGATCTCCTGGTTCTGCTCGTTTCACTCAGCATCAGTTCATGTAAGTCTCTCCAGGCCTCTCTGAAATCATCCTGCTGGTCATTTCTCACAGAACAATAATATTCCATAATATTCATATACCATAATTTATTCAGCCACTCTCCAATTGATGGGCATACATTCAGTTTCCAGTTTGTAGCCACTACAAAAAGAGCTGCCACAAACATTCTTGCACAGGTGGGTCCCTTTCCCTCTTCTAAGATCTCTTTGGGATACAGGCCCAGTAGAAACACTGCTGGGTCAAAGGGTATGCACAGTTTGACAACTTTTTGAGCATAGCTCCAAATTGCTCTCCAGAATGGTTGGATCCGTTCACAGTTCCACCAACAATGTATTAGTGTTGGACAAGTCTTAAATGGCATTTCCAAGCTTTAGTTTCTTCATTTGTAAAATGAGAGGTTTTGCACTAGAAGGCTTCTGAGATTGTTTCTAACTTTAAAGCAATGGCCTCTTTACTGGGTCCCAGTTTCATTTAGTCCTGATACTAATAACTCTTACTTCTGATAAGGAATATTTTGAATTGTTGCTGTTCAGTCCTTTCCCATTCTTCATGACCCCATTTTGGGTTTCTGTTATGGATCCTACATTTTATCTCTGTCCTCTCTACCTCTCCTATCTCCAGTAACTGACTCCAGCTTTGTACATCCATTCTGATGTTTCTGATTTTTCCTTGAGTGGAAAAACCTCTGACCAGGAGCCTTTTTTTCTCTACTTCAGTACTTCCAAAGTCTTTCAGGTTTGTTTATGGCAGGCACCATTCTATCTCCCCATTCATCTATGAAAGGGGCTAAAGTAAAGGTCCCCTTCTCTTTACCCTCTTCCTCTTCCCTCTCAATTATCTAAAACACATTATTCAAGATTATTTAGCTTTTACTGAATTTGTTTAATAGGGGTTTTATGTTCTGTTCTTTTTTGAAAAAAATCTTTTTTTATTATGAACACAACATATATTAGCAAGCATAGTCATTT
Organism: Myrmecobius fasciatus; assembly: GCA_023553655.1. Taxonomy (NCBI): domain Eukaryota; kingdom Metazoa; phylum Chordata; class Mammalia; order Dasyuromorphia; family Myrmecobiidae; genus Myrmecobius; species Myrmecobius fasciatus. The sequence goes on along the minus strand of JAJPUD010001667.1, from coordinate 133,835 downwards.
CAAAACACAAAGATTAGAAGAGTTATATATGAAATTGTGAAATTGTATATTATGCCCATTTTATCCCTTTTATATTTTCTAATCCATCTAGAATTTTTTGTTATTCTGAGCTTGACAAACACCAACAGACACGAACATTTCCTTACACAAAGATTAGAAAAAGAGTGTTGTATATGAAACTGTGAATCTCATTGCATGCAGCTTATTTTTGGTTGGTTTTTAAAAAATGTATACTAAATTTCAGCATGTTAATGCCAGAAGCTATCCTGCTTGTCTGTGTTTCCTTTTAAATTGCCTTTTGTTCTCTTTTATGCATTTTAAAATATTTTCCTTTTTTCTTTTCTTTCCTTTCTGTTCTCTTCTCTCCTTTTACTCTATTTAATTTTTTTCCCCTTCTCCTTTGCTTCTGCCCTTCCTTCTTTCTTGCATTGCCATCAATAAATACTTCTCCAATTCTCCTTTTTCCCCATAAAAATTTCCTTATTAGAAATTAGTATAATTATTCAGAACAGATCCACATATTGGCTCTGTCCAAAAGTGCATGTTTCCTTCTACATATTTGTGTATCACTTCTCTCTCAAAAGGTGGGAAACAAGATTTATCCTTGGATCACTGAAGTCATGGTTAGTCATTGTACTCATGTAAGTTAGGTTTTTTACAGTTTTTGTCCTTTATTATGTAATAGTCATTTTATAAATTATTCTTCTGGTTCAAACCTCCTCATGCTTTATCAGGTCATACAAATTTTCCAGATTTCTTTGTATCTTTCTGTTTCATCATTTTTTATATGTAATGTTCCTTTACATTCATAGTCTATCATCATTCATTTAGCAAAACACTCACCAACTGATGACCACTCCCTTAGTTTCCATTTCTTTGCTACAATAAAACGTACTGCTATGAACATTTTTATGTATCCTGTTCTTAATTCAAAAAGAGAAATGTGAGACATTCCACAAATTACTCTTTAAAAAATAAATTACTTTTTTCTTTTGATTGGGAATGATTTCCCCCCCTGTGGGTCAACAGTCTTCACTAGAAAACTATTTTCCCACCCCTGATGTACAGAGTGATTGGGAAACTTTTGAGAAGGCATGTGACTTGATTAAAGCAGTGGAACGAGATGATTTTCCTAAGCCATTTGGAACTTATTAGAGAGATGGTAGAGGTAGGACAGCAAGAGGAAACAGATTCCAGACAGAGTCAGACTATACAGAAGGACATTAGAACATTTTTCTCTTGGCCTATTGGGTAATATGTGCTTTTTGAACTTTTGTAAAAGGGAAAAGTAAGCATCAGAAAGTTATCCTTGAAAATTCTGCCTAGTGACTTAGCATTGTGGGAATTTGTTTAACCTAAAGGTGGTATATAGCTTGGGAAGAATTTGATTTTGAGAGTAGAAAAGAGCAAATCTTTTAAATATTTACCTTGTCTTCTTTTTCCATCCACAACTCTCCTCACTATATTCTAGGCTTTCATTACTACACACTTGGACTTATTGCAAAACTTTCCTAATTGATTAATCTACTTTCAGTCTTCTCTATAATCCATCCCAGTTATTTCTCCGATCAATTTCTATAAAATAGAACTTTTCTTTTGTCACTTCCCTGCTCAAAAACCTTCAGTGGCTTCCTATTATCCATAAGATGAAAGCTGGCATTTGAAGACCTTTTCAATATGACTCTAATTTATTTTTAGTTTTGTCTCCCACTTTGTTTCTGGCAGATGTTCTGCCAGACAAGTCTACCCATTGTCACTCTGAACAGATGAATTGCCACCTATAAGTCCTTTCTCAAGGCATTTACCCTACCTGGAAAGTCCTATTCATCCCTTTCCTCTCTGCATCTCTAAATCCTACTCATCCTTTAACACTATGCTTTCCTAGGGTGTAATAGTGACTATTTGGCCTCCACTATTTGAAGGTCAAATATATTACTTTTGAGTACTCCTCCAGGATTCTCTGATACCCCAAAGGGGGTTTTGGATATCTTATCTCTCTGATATTAGTTCATGCCAATTGTGTTACTCTAATCTTAGGGGTTCTAGTTCCATTTAATAAGGTAATTTAAAAAGCAGATTTGCTTTTACAAGGAATATTTACTTCAAAGGCATTGAGCAAGGATAAGCATCCGACACCCTTTCCCAATAAGTGGGGGACCATAACCCCTTCTTATATTACTTCAGTCTGGGGTCATAGAAAGGAATTAGATTCACAGTTTAACTTTGTTCCTATATAGGGAGATCCTATCAAGTCTCAAGTCCAAAAATCTCTTTGGGTTTGAGTCCCAGAACCCTGACTTCTCAAGGCTTCCTTGCTGGGCTGGTAGCAACATCTAACCTGGGATCCTGACTCCAAGGTCAGCATGACTCAAGATTCTAGGTCCAGGGACTCTACTATCTGTGTGTAAAACTGAAAAGAAAAATTCAAACAGACCAAAACCTGAAGGCTGAGGCTCAGGGACGAAGAATATAAAGGGGGAGGGAACATAGCTCTTCCCCTCCTCCCCCAATCAATTCATGGTACCCATATTCTTGAAGAAGTATCAGGTGTATTAATTATCCAGATATCAAGTGAGATCCAAGTGATGGGAAAGCATCTCACAATGTGAAGAATTCATGAGACATTTATCACAGTCACAAAGAATGCCATTTATTAATATGAAATGACTCATAGACTAAATCAAATATGACTAAGCAAGATGCTTCTGGTGATATGGCTTTTTAAAATCAGAGGGAAGAGGGGGAGGGAAGTAAGAGTGGTGTCTAGGGAGTTAGGGAGGAGTTAGGAGCTTGGTCAAGAATAAACTGGCATATTGACCAGGTATACAATGAGACTGGAGAAAGTAGAATATGCTTTTTAGATATACTAACAAGACAATCTCAGGGATTTGGCCTGCCTTTGTGTATGACAACAGGAACAGGATGGGTGGATTAAAGTTCTGACAATGGAGGGAGGATGGACTGATTAAAGTTCCTGGATGGAGAGAAAGATGAGGGTGGGAGACCATGTGCCATCTTCCACATAGATATCTTCATCTCAGATGTGCAAAGTCTGATTACATAGGTATCATTGAATTTTACTTAGCTTTTTCTCAAGTTATTTTAAAGGAAAATTTTATAAAGTATGTTATATACAGTTGTAGAAACATTAAATGCATATTTCATATGAAGCACTGTGCCAGGAGCTAGGGATGCAGAAGCATGAATGAAAATTTCTGCCCTTTGCACTATTGGAGGGAGGAGGCATCAGGGATACAAGATGTACACAGATAAGTAAATACAAAACATTTGAAATCAGTATGTTAATTATTATTCTACTAATAGTAGACTAATAGACTAATACTACTACATACCGTAGTCTAAAATAGACTAATTGTAGTCTAAACAAAAACCTGACTCAGGATCAACCAAGCTTCCTCAGAACAAAAATTAATCCCAATCTCAATTCTGTATAAAAAGAACAAAGTATAATAATTATTCTAAGAACAATTTCATCAACTCTACAAAATTATTACCATAATCTTCAGTTTACTACATAGCCTGAGTAACAGTTGTTATCAAACACTCAATAGTCACATATTTCACTGGATCTGTACCTTTATGGTGACCTTTATGGATATGATTATTTTATCCAAAAGTGTTATAAAATACTTTGATTCTTAAGATAATACAACTAACTAAATTTATAAAGTTAATCTTACATCTGCATCATTACTCTTTTTTATACATGTTACATCTTAACCACCAAAATGAAATCTTTCACAACCTATGGAACTGGAAATTACTAACAGATCAGGATTGTAGGCCTTCTTTTGCTCAGAATTCCATCTCATATTACATTTATACCAATTAATTACAAGAACAAAATAAAAACATTTTACAGCAAAATCCATAGTCATAACTAAATGTATTTATTTCCTCAGATTTATTAATAAAATTCCTAATGTACAGCTTTTATCACTTCACTCCTTTGCTCTAATACTTTCAATGACTTTTTATTTCTCAGGAGATGACATCTAAATGTCCTAATATTGTATTACAGTGTGCCACTCCCCTTCCCCTTAGCCTGTACTTCCAGCCTTATCTGCCATCATTACCTAAGCAGGTACCAGTGGGGGGGGGTCCCCCAAAATCCTTTCAGGAGTTTTTGAAGTAAAAAGTATTTTTATAACAATACTGAGACATTATTAGGATAGCTAGATGGCTCAGTGGATAAAGTACTGGGTTTAGAATCAGAAAAACCCAAGTTCAAATCTAGCCTCAGATGCTTACTGTTTACTCTGGGCAAATCACTTAATCACTTTTTGCCTTAATCTACTACCAAAGGAAATGGTGAACCCCTCCATATTCTTGTCAAGAAAACCCCATGCACAGTAAATATGGTCCTTGGTGTCATGAAGACTCCCACAAAACTGAATAATAACATCATCTACTTACTAAAATGCCCCTCCTTTTCCAACTACAGATTTTTGTAAAGATTGTCCTAATAAACCTCAACCAAAATAAAATATTCCTGTTTATTGAACGTACAAGCAAATATGAGAATCCAGCTTTTTAAAGCCAGGCATTAAAAAGATTTGAAAAAATATGTAAAACAATATCATTCTTTTTACTATTTTTTTGGAAAATAGATTTTAATTTTTGTAAAATATTATTTATGTTAACATATGATGAACATATTGTTATTTTTAATTATTATGATTATAACAATTTAAAAACAAATTAACATGCAAATTTTTGCCAATTTTAATTTTATATGATAACATAACAATAAATAAACCCATGTAAACAAAAGTTTTTTGGGAAGGTACTCAATTTTTGAGTGTAAAGGGGTCCTGAGACCAAAAATTTTATTTACTAGCTCGTCTCACCTCTCTCAGGAGATAATTTCTATCATCTGAGCTTTGCCTTTAGTGTCTGTGTCATGCTTTTGGTTTTTATGCATAATCTCTCTTAAACTCTATGGGTTCAAGGACAATTTATCTGGATCTCTGTATCTCCCATGATTCACATAGACTAGGTATGCAATAAGGCTTTCATAAATGTTTGCTTCTGCCTGTGCTTCAAGTGAAGTAACTGAAAGAATTGAGGACTGTGATGGCAAACTCTTTGAAGAAAGGATCATAGCATCCTAAATTTAGGCCTGAAGGAGACCTCAGAGATCAACTAATCCAAATCCTTCATTTTATAGACAAGGAAATGGAACCCCAGAGAGGGGAAATGACTTGTTAAGGTAATATAGGTAATAAAGGACATAAAGAGGTTTTGAACTCAGATCTGATTCCAAATCCAATGCTCTCTTGTTCTACATGATTTTCCCCCTGAGGCAGTTGGCGTTAAGTGACTTGCCCAAGGTCACACAACTAGAAAGTGTTAAGCGTCTGAGATCAAATTTGAACTCAGATCCTCCTGACTTCAGGGCTGGTGCCCCACTTAGTTGCTCTACTACATTTATATTTGTTTTACTCCTAATAGCATTTTATTTTTTCCAAATGCATGTAAAGACAATTTGCAATATTTGTTTTAGTAAAATTTTGTGTTCCAAATTTTTCTTCCTCCTTTACCTCTCCCCTCCCCAAGACAGCAAGAAATCTGATATAGGTTAAATATGTAACACTACATCTATTAAATGAATGAATAAAATCTGAGCTACCCTGAAGAAGTGGTAGAACTTGAAAGGGGAGTGGGGAGCAGGGAAAGAGTGAGAAGAAAGAGAGGAGAGGAAGGGAGAGGGAGAGATAGATAGGGAAAGGGAGTAGGAAGGGGAAAAGGGGGTAGGAGGAGAAAAAGAAAGAGAGAAGGAGAGGAAAATAGAGAGGAAAAGGGAGAAAGGATAGGAGAAAAGAGAAGGAAGGAGGGAGAAACAGACAGCCAAATGGAGGGAGGGAGAGACAAAGAGACAGAGGGAGGAAGAGAATGAGAGGGAGGGAGGGGAGAGAGAAAGAGCAAGGGAGAGGCAGAGAGAGAGAGAGAGAGGAAAGGGGAAGGAGAGAGAGAAACAGAGAGAGATAGAGAGACAGAGACAGAGACAGAGACACAGAGAGACAAAAAGGAAGAACAGGACTTTAAGACGACATCAAGATTCTCTGGCTTGAGAGCGATATATGACATTGATTTCTGCAATAGGGAGAAAGTTGGATGCTAAAAAATTAGAAAAATGAGTTTATTATCTGTAGCATTTATTTTTAGATCTTTTTCTTTCTTTTATTCCCATCTCTTGAAGACTTAGGTTTCCTAATTTGACTTGCCTGTATTTGATCAGAATGATTTTAATTCTTAAGATATCATACCCCAAACCTGTGTACTTTGTTGCATTTTTCATTAAAGAAACAACAACAACAACAAAACCCTCTTTTTCAGTCCTAGCAAATACTCAGTCTTTTCTACTTCAATAGCCTGAAATTCTCCCCTGGGAGTCATAAGCTCTTTAAATATTTTTAGGTTGCCAGATTTCTTATGTTTGCTCTCCAGGAAGCCAATTTTGTTTCTATGCTCATGAGAGTAGTCCAGCTCCATCTTTTGCCCACTCGCTGCATCACAATAAAATGCCGCCTAATTACTGCCTTTGTGGAGTCCCCGATGTGTTAGTGTTTGTCTCCAGGCTAAGACTGTGGACCATAAACTTTTCTCCAACTGGAGATAAGTCTCTTCATTATTTAAATCTCTAGGTCTTATAACAGGAGGTTACTATCCAACAACTGACATCAACTCAATTATTTCCAGTCTTGTAACCAAAGTGATCAAGAAAAACTAGATAAACAACCAATTATTGAGAATTTAAAAATATTATCGTTTAATTCCAAAGGAGGAGTGTGCAGCTCTAGAAAAAGATTCAGTCCCTTGGCTTTTGATGCCTTCATGATTTTCTTAGTTAGGGTGAGAGTGGGAAGTCTGAGGGAGGAATTTTGAGTGTGAGGACCTCAGAAGTTTTACTATCTCTTGTCTGCTATAATGGGAACAAGTCAGAAGTCAGTCTTAAGATTCATGCTGGATTTTAAATAAACACTTCTGCAAATAATCCCCTCTTAGGGGAATGGAGCCAAATAAATTTCTATTTTCTTAGAAAATGTTTTCAAATCTGACTTTCTTTAAAAAAAAATTAGTCTAAAAAGGATGCTAAACATTTTTTTTGGTAACTATAAGATGGGGAAAAAATGAACCAAGCAATAAAAAAAGAGATTCAATGGAATTTTATGTAAGAATCAGACACTAAATAATGAATGATTATCTCCTTAATCTTCAATGGAATAAATTTGTGGGAACAGCCAGATGTTGGCTATCTGTTTAGTTTCTAAAGTTGGTGTTTAACAAAGATATTAATGATTGCAAGCCTTGTGGTTTAAGGAAGCTGCTACATTGCAGATGACAAAGGAGAGGGAAAGACTTGTTTAGATGCTATTGATTTCTGTCTTTAATACCCTTTCCCAGTGCCACCTGCCTGTTGTTTTTCTCCTATCCCTATTTTTGTCCACTCCCAGCAGTTCAAGATATTAACTGACTGTGAAGATCCTGATCTCTCTGCTTGTTCCTTTTGCCCAATGTTCCAGGGTGAAGCCAAACAGAACAAATGACTTGTTCTTCACATGAAATCCTTTTATATACTTGAATATAGTTATCATGTTCCCCCAGGTCTTCTCTTCTCCAGGATAAATGTGCCTTCTTCCTTCAGCTGATTCTTGTATGACATGAACTCAAGTCCTTCTTCAAGACACTCTCCAACCTATAAACTGTTGTGCTCAATACTGAGCAAAATACCCCACATAAGATAAGACCAGGACAGAGTGCGGTATGGGATTCTCTATCACTTCTTAATTATTGAAAGCTCTGCCTCTCAATGCAGTCCAAGATCTCAGCTTCTTTGACTGACCCTACAAACTATTAACTCATAGTGAGCTTGCAGTCTGCTAAAAGCTTCAGATTTTTTTTTTCAGAACAACTTAATAGTAGTCTATTTTTATTCCAATTACATGTAAAGATAGTTTTCAACATTCACTTTTTTTTTCACTCCCTCCCTCTCCACACCCTTCCCCAAGACAGGAAACAATCTATTGCCCGTTATACATGTACAGTCATATTAATCACATTTCCAGGTTAGTCATGTTATATAAGAAGAATCAGAACAAAAGAGAAAAACCATGAAAAAGAAAAAACAAAAAAAGCAAAAAAAAAAAAAAGTGAAAATAGTATGCTTCAATCTGCATTCAGATTCCATAGTTCTTTCTCTGGATGTGGAGAGCATTTTCCATCATGAGTCTTTTGGAATTGTCTTGGATCACTGTATTGCTGAGAAGAGCTAAGTTTATCATAGTTGATCATTATACAATGTTGCTGTTACTTTATATAATAGTCTCCTGGTTCTGCTCACTTCACTCAGCATCAGTTCATATAAGCCCAAGTTTTTCTGAAATCCACCTACTCATCATTTCTTATAGTACAGTATTCCATATTAAGAGGTACCATATTTCTGGATTCCAAACTAAGAATTTTTTTCTCATTATTTTGTGCTGTTTCTTTAATTTTATTCTCAAACATCAAGAGGAGACAATCACTGAGCAGTGTAGGGAAGGAACAAAGAGTAGTCAGAGGTTAAATGGGTTAGGGGAATTCCAGCTTGCAACTATTTAGAAGTCATTACATAACTTTACCCTGTCAGTGCTAATTTCTTGTAGAACTGAGACTTCTGAAACAAAAGTATAAAAAGGAGAGTAAGAGATGATAAGTTGTCTCAAGTCCCATTTGGGGAATGATTTGGAGACATTTATGCAAATAATTTCTCTGCCACACATATGCTCTACTCAGAGTTTGAGACATGAAGGAACAGGAATGACTCCTTTTACTCCATTAACTCCCATCACCTTCATTGTGACTATGTCCCTTCTTTTTCTGGGGGAACAAAGATCACAGGATATAGAGCTGGAAGGATTCATGTAGTCTCAGCCTTTCATTTTACAGTGAGACTCAGGCATGGGAAGTTTAAAGGAAATAAGAAAATTGGAAAGAGACAGGAAAGATTCAGAGTATATATTCAAGGATACTTTCTGATGCCCTTTGTAATCTCTTTGGAGGAGGACCATGTGGAGTCCACTAAAGACCAGAGATCAGATCCTATTTTTGTTACTTCCTAACTCCCTCAGCATCCTAAGACAGCTTACCTCCCCTTCTCAAGTCTTCAGCTTTCTCGCCTGTGAAATGAGCAGGTAAGGCTAAATGATCTCTCAGACTCTTTAGTTCTAAAATCTTTAGGAAAGTGCATATGGAACTATAGCGACACTGCTAGTTTCCCCTAAGTATTGTCATATTTTGCATTTAAGGTCACTTATTTCTCAGAATGTGGCAGACCCATCCTGAGAAAAGAAAGCTTCTCTACAGGTTGCTTTGCTTGTGTGACCTGCCACCTTGATAATATGCTTCAGTGGGCAAACTACTGGGTGACGTGCCTTTCACAGCTCTAGTCGATAGACCACATGTCATAAATAGAGCAGCTCCTACCAAAATTTTGCTTGAGTAATTCACATTTGGTTGTTTCCCTTTGCTGAATGCAGGGTCCTTAAACAGAGAAGAGAAACAAGAATAATTGCTAATCCATCCAACGCTAGTAGACTGTGCATCTAATGACTTACTCATTGAAAAATATGATCATTGTAAATAATCCAGAAGACTGCAGACCCATTCACTGAGTTATGTACCTGCCACACTCCAGGGAGTTACAAATCCACAGAACAGCCTAGTATCTTGGGTTTTATGTTTAGAGTTCTAAATTAGCATAAATAAATGCAAAATCACAAGCAAGGAGAATCCCTGTAGACCACTGCCAAGAGGCTTTCTATTTATTTCAGTACACACATGAAATGTTTTGGGTTGTTAAAGAGTACTATAGTTCCATTTCATTAGGAATATGTGAAAAAGTGAGGCTGGTCTGATGGCTTTAGTCTTTAAAAAAAAAAGTACATGGTCTTCTAGAGTATTAGAGTTCAAGTAGAAACATTTCCTGCATACAGAGAGAATTATGTGAAATGAAAAGTCTCACTCTGACTGGGGCTTGGTTTTTATTGAGAGGCTTAGTGGGCAGAATCCTGTATCTGAAGTCAGGAAAATCTGAGTTTAAATTCTCTCTCTCATACTTATTAACTGTGCAATCAGAGGCAAGTCACAACCTTTCTGAGCCGTGGATTTTTAAATCTTTATAAGACTGTGTGCCCATGAAAGATACATATGTCTATATATCTGTATGTATTTTGCCTGCCTCTTATCAAGGGAGGCTCTACCTTCTGAACTGAAAGGGCCATGAGGCTTAGAATTCTTTCCTCTACAATTGGAAATGAATACTGCACTAGAATTATGTCCAGAGGTGTACAGTTAAACATTTAACAACCAAATCTCAAAAATAAAAATGTAAGCACAACATACTTGTGCTTAATTAAAAATTTAATTTATAAATTATATCTATATAATTAATATAAAATATAAAATATTTTAAATTAAAATATATGTATAATATTACATATTTTAAATTTAAATATAAATAAAAATTTTAAAATTAAGCTTAATATGCTTAATTAGCATTTTCTTCATCTCTTTCCTAAGTCCTGCTGATTAACAAAACAGTGTATCCAGGCCTGATTTGTAACACTCACTGATTTCTAAGATGTAAATGCTGACACTAAAAATTTAACAAGCCAGTTGGAGCTGGCTCCAGCATAACCCTGCTTATATCTATCTACTTCTGCCCCAAATCTAGAGACATAATAGATTTAAATGGACTCTTTACTGGCAATCTGTGAACTTGCTTTTTAAATATTTTAATAACTGTATTTATGTAATTTATTTTCTTTGTGAATTTGTGTGCTTTCTTATGCATATAGAAATATTAGTCTGAGGAAGAGTCCAGATATTGTTAGAGAGGACCATCGTATGAAAAATTAAGAATCCCTGATTTAAAACAAAAGATGTTTTTCTGGTTGATAGCTCTTAAAGAGAAAGGGTTAGCTTTTAGCTTATACCTGCCCACTTAGAACCCTTCCCTCAAATGTTGGTAACACAAAAGACCATTACAAATATTGAATAAGGAGTAAAACTATTTATTCAAACAAAATAGCACAGCACATAGAAATTAGAGAAATTACATAGCGTAGAATATACCAGAAAAATACATGAGAAAGAATGAACTCTTCTGATGAAAGTGAGGTAAGAATGTTAGCTCAAATTCAGAAAGAAATATCCTATTCTCACCCAAGGGGAAATTTTCTTTTTGATGGCTCCATGGTAGCAAACTGGAAATGAGGGATGTAGTGAGGATCCAGTTTCCTATATGTTTGAAGCTTCCAAAATCTTTCTCTCTCCTTTCTGGAATCAGTTCCAAAGAAGATACATCTCAAAATCCTATTTCTCTTCTCCCTACCAAGCTCTGGAAGAGATTCTACTCCTCATGCAGATATGTATTGCATCAGCAATCTCTCCACCAATTAGGAGTCTCCTGCAAATATGCAGTAGTATGCAAAACATCCCAGGCTTGAAAGTATGAGTTTTGTATCTAAAAATGGGGGAAATAATAGGAAAATAATCAATGCATTTCCTACCTCATAAGTTATTACGATGCTCAGATGAGATAATGTATGCCAAATGTACCGCAGACTTTAAAATACTATATAAATGTGAGCTAAAAGCCTATGTTATATAATGGATATAGAGTTACTCTCAAAGCCAGGAAGAGCTGAGCTCAAATCCTACCTCTGACACCTATTAGCTATGTGACACAGGGAAAATCCACCTGACATGTTAGTATTTTAGAGAAACTTTATTTATTTTTTTTATTTTTATTTTTTTTAATTTAATTTTATTTGCATAACATATGTGTGGGTAATTCTTCAACACTAATCCTTACATAGCTTTCTGTTACAAATTTTTCCCCCCAACTCCCCACCCCACCCCTAGATGGCAGGATATCCACTACATGTTAATTATGTTAAAATATTGGCAAATCGAATATATGTATACATATTTCCAAACTTATCATTGTTGTGCAAGAAAAATCTTATCTACACAAAAGATATATCAGATAAAGGAAACATAATGTAAGCAAACATCAATCAAGGAGTATGAGAATGTTATGTTGTGGTCTACATTTCACATCCCTCTCTCTGGGTGTATATGGCTTTCTTCACTGAACAATTGGAGGTGGTTTGAAACATTTCATTGTTGAAGAGAGCCATGTCCATCAGAATTGATCGTCATGTAGTATTGTTGTTGCCGTGTATAATGATCTTCTGGTTCTGCTCATTTCACTCAGCATCAGTTCATGCAAGTCTCTCTAGGCCTCTCTGAAATCGTCCTGCTGGTCATTTCTTACAGAACAATAATATTCCATAATATTCACATACCATAATTTATTCAGCCACTCTCCAGTTGAAGGGCATCTATTCAGTTTCCAGTTTCTAGCCACTACAAAAAGGGCTGCCACAAACATTCTTGCACATGTGGG
>JAJPUD010001667.1:95832-116357 GCA_023553655.1 Myrmecobius fasciatus | reverse complement strand
GCAGTTTCAATTTGCCCTGGGGCAGTTTGCCGAGTTGACTTCCGGTCTGAGGCTGGTGGGGCTAGATCCACACTAGGACCACGTTTTCAGCTGCTCTCAATCCACCCTTTACCAAAGGCAGATCTGCCAAAGCACCTGCCCGCAAGCACAGCAAAGTGGCCCAGGCGTCTCCCAGAGGCTTCCTGGGTGCCTAAAATCCTCCCCTCTATCACAGCCCTGACTTCTCCCCCAGCTGGCGTCTGATTGTGACCAGTGGCCGATTTCCCCTGAGGCTAACCTTCTCCGAAGTTTTTTCAAAGTAGATTGTTGATAGAAGTGCAGAGAAACTTTTTTTAGAGAGACTTTTAAGTTGTGGAGAACTTGCCAACTTGCATTGGTGGGGGGCAGAGACTTCCTTTCATCCAAGTGTTCTCTATAACAATAAAATCATAGGTCCAGTCCCTATCTTTATAAATATTAGGCATTACAATTATTATTTGTAAAAGAAAAAAGAAATATTCCTTTTTGTAGCAGGAAGTATTCCTCCTTTCTAATTCTATCCCCTCACCACTTACTTCACTTACCTTACTTCCACTCTCTCAGCTTTTCTGCCTCCTGGGTTTTTCTCTCTGGTTTATCATTTCTTTGGCTTTTCCCCACTTACTGTATGTAAATAGAAGTCAAAATCTCTACATGTCTAAAGGATAGAAGGTTGTGTTCTCACAACCCTCAAGTTTCTGGCCAACGCAGCCAAAACCTGAGCAGACTGGGGGGAAAAACATAGAGATTTATCCCAGATGACTCTTGGTTTTGACAATGATTGCTATAATGGAATTTTCCTTGTAACCCTCTTCTATTGTCCTGGAATTCTACCTGTACTTACAGGTCTAAAAACTCAGGTTGTTTCTGCATGTTGAGAGTTAAAACTTCCTACTTGCCTAGTCAAGTGTTCATCTATCTAGCTAAATGCTATTTTTAGTTGTGTTTAGTAGTAAGTGGCAGACAATTTATTTCCCTTAAAGTACTAAAGTGAGAAGTGCTGTAGTAGAAAAATGACTGGGTCTGAAAATTTTTTTTTAGTTTAAAAAAAAATTAAAATAGCTAACATTTTACATGGCATTTTAAAGCTTACAAAACTCTTTACAAATATTATCTCATTTTATCCTCACAGCCACCTTGGGAAATAAACACTATAATTATCCCTATTTTGATAACAACAACAACAACAATGATATTAACTAGCACTTATATAGTGCTTTAAAGCTTGCAAAACACATTACAAATATTATCTCATGTGATCCTCAAAACAACACTGAGATGTAGATGATACCATTATTCCCATTTTAGGGATAGATGAAAGAGAGTTAGACAGAGGTTACGTGATTTGCCTAAAATCATATTGTTTTATATATGTGTTGCATGGACACAACATGGTAACTGCTTGGTAAAGGAAAATAAAAATACTAGGTAATCCTGAGGTTATGGACTTAGGTGAATGGAAGAAAATTATGGACTTGGGGGCCCTCAATAGAAATAGTAAAATTTGGAGGAAGAGGGGTGATTCTGTTTCAGATGTATTAAGCTTGATATCCCAAGTGCATCAGGCAACTGGTAATAAGGGATGAGAGTTCTGATGAGAAATGAAGGTGGGATATGTAGATCTGGGAGACTCCTACATAGAAATGATAATTAATCTCTAGGGAGCAGATAAGGTCACCCAGAGAGAAAGCCTAGTATCCAGAATCTTAGATAATCCCAAGTCTCTCTTGGTTATTGCTTTTTCTTCAAAATCTGCTCTTCTCTCTCTCTCTCTCTCTTTCTCTCTCTCTCTTTTTCTCTCTCTCTCTCTCTCTCTTTTCTACACATGTGCGTGGGTGTGTGTATGTGCTTGGGAGATTGTTAATTCCATTAGGGAAATAGAAATACTGACTCCCTTCCTTCCTTCTTGCCTTCCTTCCTTCCTTTTTGTTTGTCTCTTGCTTCTCACTATTCTATTTCCTCATTTCCTGGGCAGAAGTTCTGAGAAAAATTACCAGGAAAGTAAGTCCAGTAGTACTGATGAAATCTTGAGGAGATATTTCTCTAAATCAGTTGAAGATCCCTTATTGACTTTGCAGATCAATTCTGGTATTTCTTCTTATTTTCTTTTGCTAAGTTAGATATTGTGAGATAATTTAACAGAAATTCTTCCTTCCTTCCTGTCTATTTCTTCCTCCTCACTATTCTGTTTCTTCATGTCCTAGGTATAAGTTCTGAGAAAAGTTACCAGGAAAATAAGTCCAGGAGTTCTGATGAAATCCTGAGGAGATATTTCTCTCAATCAGCTGAAGATTCCTTATTGACTTTGTAGATCTATTCTGGGATTTCTTCCCGTCTTCTGTTTCTAAGTCAGATATTATGAGATAATTTAACATTTTATTATTATCTTATTATTCAGGCCTTGAAGACTGCATGTTTCTGCCTTTTCAGGAGCCATATATAATTCTAGCTACTAACACAAGATTATATCAGAATATAATTTGGAACAATAGTTACATAGGGTTTAATGGAATAGGAATGGAAATATATATTTTTAAATCTTATTTTTGTGAATATTTTTTATTTTTACATTACTTTCATTAAAAATTAGTTTTATTTTTCAATGATTGAAAATCCACTTTGATCTCCCTTATGTAAACAAATTTCCCTCATTGGATTCTGTACCCTAAGTCGCTCATTTCTGTCAAAAGGTGGATAGCATGTTTCATCATGAACCTTCTGGAATCCTGTTGGTCACTGAGTTGATTGTCTCCTAAAACTTTCAAAGCCATCACCTTCATTTCTGAATATAGTCTAGTCTTCCCCATTCCATGCCCTGCCAGCTGTCCTATAAAACAAAGATTTAACAAAGAAAGGAAAAAAATTGGCAATAGCACCCTATAAATTGATCATGCCTGATGGCACTTTTGCAAAAAGAGTAGGGAGGTAAGATTTTCTTAACTCTTGCCTGGTTATTATATTAATAACATGACATTAATTTTCATGATTTTATTTTGTTCTTTTACAAAGGATCATGCATTTTCCCTAGTTGATTCATGAGGGCTCTCTCTTAGGTTGAATTTATCTATGAAACCTCTGTGTGAAGAAGAGCTGGAGCAGAAATGATTCATATAAAGCAGTGAAGGGAAGAGGTGCTATGGATATTTCAAGATCGCAGAATGAAAAAAAAAAGATTTGGAGAATATGCAAGATGGTAAGCAGAGCAGAAAGACCCTACTCTGGTATGGTAGAAATTTCTCAGGGTGACAATGCAGAGATGAGACTATATCCCTGAATGGGGGCAGGAACATGAGGTGAGCAGAGAGATGATATTGAAGAATGAAAGTGGAGAATCAAGGTTTGACGTGAAAGGGGAACAGCTGTAGGAAGATCCTGTGGCTAAATCCAGGTTGAGGTCTTTATTCTGTTCCCCTGTGCCACAAGCCATTCACCAATTCCCCGAACTCTGTCTCTCCTGGAAACCGTGAGTGTCACACTTGGAGAGGTTTGTTCCCTTCCCATGGAAGAGGCTGGAGGAAAGCTATCTGGGTACTTGAACTAGGTCTGGGAACCCTGGATTTGGGGTATTTGTATTTAATTTTTTCCTTTCTTATGCTTTTCATCTTCTGGCTCTCACTGAGACTTGATTCCTTCCTAATGACACAGCCTTCCTGGCCACTCTTTTCAACACTGGCTGTACTTTCACTCATTCCTCTCTACTCATGGATAGAGATGGGGAGTTACAATACACCTTGCTCTTTATTGTCACTTCCAGCTTCTCCCTCCAATTATCACTCAATAATTGCTCTTCCTTTGAGGTTCATGCAGTTCACATTTACCAATTAAAATCCAAATAGCTGCCTTTTCCCTATGTCTACAACACTTCTCTACCTTCCTTAATGAATCCAGTACCTGGCTCACACTCTCTGTTCTCTGCCTTCATATTAAGGAACTTAAACATACATATTCATGCTCTCTCAAATATCCTCAGCCTCATTTTTAATAACCTACTTTTTCATCCTACCTACTACATGCACAGAAGGTAATACTTGGTCTTGCTATCACTCATAAATGCACCATTTCTGTGTTTATGAACTCTGAAATTACCTTATATGATCAGATTGTATTGGTTTTTCACTTTTTTGTTTTGTCTTCTAATAACTTAGCTTCTCATCATTTTACCTGCCAGTTCTCTCCCAGTCCTGCATTAGCTATACTCTCCTCCTTTTTCATCTTGACTTTTTGGTGAAACAGTTCAATTTTTCTCTTGAGTTTCTAATCCCCTTGCCACATCATTATTTCCCATCAAGCCTCAGCCTTAGATCACTGTCACCATCAATTTTCATTGCTCCTATACACATGCTACTGAATGAAGGTAGAGAAAATATCATTCTAACACAAATTTATGTTACCGAACCTCAACTGGGCCCTCAGTATTCAAAGCTCCACACCTTACTTATTAATTCACTTTTCCACTTATGAAAGCATTTCTTGGAAATCTTTTCATCTCTCCTCAATCCTCCTATGGCTCCTTCTACTCCTACCTTCTCAGCTGAGTCCCTGTTTCATATGTTATTGAAAAAATTGAGGCCATTCATCAGGAACTTCCTCTTTTCCCAAGCTCATCTCAAGCCACTCAGATGTCCTCTGCCACTATCTTCTCATTCATTCTTGTCTGAAATAGATGGCTCTTCTTCTTGTCAAGGCAAACCCCTCTGCCTATATCAATGATCTCATTCTTCCCTATTTCTCTAATAGATTGCTTCCTTTTTCAACCCTATTCTCACTAAATCTTAATCTCCCCCTATTTGTTGCTTCCATATTACCCACAAACATGCTCATGTCTTTCCCATCCTCAAAAAACTCTCACTTAATTCTTCCAACCCGACTAATTCTGAACTCTATATTTTCCCTGCCTTGTGTGGTTAAACTTGAAAAAGCTGTCTATAATAGTTGCTTCCACTTCCTCTTCTCTCATTCTTTTCTTCTCTACAATCTGGCTTTTGACATCATCATTCAATGGAAACTACACTCTCCAAAAGAACCAGTGATTTCTAATTCTCAAGTCCAATGGCTTTTTCTCAATCCTCATTCTTCTTGACCTTTCTGCACCCTTTGATATTAATAGTCTTAATACTTAATATTGTCTTTAATACTATCTTTTCCTTAATATTCTCTTCTCTCTAGGCTTTCAGGTCACCATTCTCTTTTGGTTTTCTTCCTACTTATATAACTGCTCCTTTTCAGTCTCCTTGGCTAGATCTTCCAGGTCAACCTCTCTAACTGTAAACCCATTCTCTATACCATTTCACTTGATTTCATCAGCTGTCATGGATTCAATTGTCATCTCTATGTTGATGGTTTTCAAATGTGTTTGTCCTACTGCAGCTTCTCTACTGACCTTCAAATGTAGATGTAGAACAGTGCCTGGTACTTAATAGGTGGTTACTAATGTTTATTAACTCTCTATATGACCATGGGTAAGTTACAAAGTCAAATGAACAACATATACAATTACTAAAAATAGTCAAGAGTTTTAAAAATTGATCTGTTATTTAATTAGTATGATGATACTCTTGACTATTTTTAGCAATTGCCTATGTTGTTCATTTGACTTTGTTCACTCTATATCACTTCACATGTTTCAATACTCTTCATAAATACAGATTAATAGCTCATCTACAATTTATGTTCTTAGAGAGTTGTCTGAGTCATTGAGACATTTAGTAACTTGCCCATGGTTCATTCTATATAACTTCACACAAATTTCAATATTTCCTTATAGTTTTTGTATTCCTTATAATACAGTTAATACTACCATAAAATCATTTACTACAATTTGGACAATCATTCCTGAATTGTCGATTGTGAAATTTGTTTCCATTTTTTGCTATTATGAATTATAGTTATATTTTCACAGATTGTCTTTTCTAACTGTTAATAATCAGCTTAAGGTATATATCCAATACCATTCGTAGATCAAAAAGATCCTCATTTTGTAATTTTTTTTTGTATAATTTCAAATTATTTTTCAGTATTGTTCAACCACTTGCTCCACTAACAGTCAATTAATATCACCACTTTTCCAACTCCCCATCAAGGTTGAATTTTTCCATCTTTTATGATCTTAAAAAGTCCATAGGATTTAGTAACTAAGATATGTGCAATAATGTTTTAAAGAGATATTTCAGCCCAGAAAAAAAGTTTTTTCTCCCCCCCTGACTTGGAACCTAAGACTGAAAACTCCACCCTCCTCTAAGCTCCCACAGCTTGCAGTGTCCCAGTCCCACTTCTTGTGTTCTGGGGTCCTTGCTGGTTCCTTCTTGCTTAGGGCCATGTCTCAGCAGCATAGCTAGGCTTGCTGTTTATCAGCAGAGATTTGTTCAATCTTCCCATACACATCTACCTTCCACTGTCCAGGAAGTGAAAGCTCCTGTATCTGGGGCCAAAGGTAGGGCTTTGCTGGTTATTGTTTCAGAAGAACTAGCTTGGAGGTGTTTATTCTTCACAAACTACCCTCCTGGTATCTATCTTTCTTAGGATCTTGTCTGATTATCCCAGGAAGACTATGGTTCTGCCCCAACTTCTATTTGTTTTTAACCCTCCATGTAACCTAGAGGCACACTTTTGTCTTATTTGTGGGGGAAATCTGGAGAGCTTGGAATTTTCTTATCTAACCGGTGGATTTTAGGTTCTAGGTCAGAGGGGAGAATTGAGGGAGGACTTGATGCTAGAGGTATTATCCCCCTCAAAAAAATCAAATTAAAGAATTTGAGGAAAAACTAAAAGAAAAAAAAATGTTAAGAATCATCCAAGAAGCACCAGCCCTGAAGTCAGGAGGATCTGAGTTCAAATCTGGTCTCAGACATTTAACATTCCTTAGCTGTGTGACTGTGGGCAAGTCACAAACTCAATTACCTCAGCAAAAAGCAAAAAAAAGTGACATATAAATGTTCACAAAGGGCTTGCTTTATAGCAAATTAGATATGTCCTTATTTTATTCCCACTAAGCAGATAAAATTAAGGATTATTCACTTTTCAAAGAATTACCCCATTTATTTCCTTTAAATAGCCAGCTCTTACTGAATTTCAAATGTGAACTGATATATAAAAATTCATACTTCTTAAGAGCATGCTTACATATCTAGAGGTACTATATTTAGAAGTCATTTATAAAGAGCTTCAAATGGTCTTAAATCTAAAGGAAGCATTTCTGCATATAATGTCTACCGATTTTGAAAGGTGTCACCTGTCCTTGCTATAGTTATCTTCAAAGGATGGCTGTGAACTCTGGCACCCCAGTGCTGCTGCTTTATCATACTTTGTTCATAGCAACAAAATAATGGTTAACTAGAACTGAGAGTTCCCATAGTCTGCTTTACCCTGATGGTCTATCTATTTCATCACAGGATTCAGAGACAATAAAAAATCCCTAGTGAGATGGCTGGCAAGTGGCGTGGTACCTGTTAGGAGTGAATCTGCTAATAAGAAAAAATTGAAAAATACTTATCAATATATATTTATTGACTGCCTACAGTGATTAATAGTTGAACAAAAGTTGTGGAAGAACAGAGGAGGTTAAGAACAAGATTCTCATCTCAAAGACCAGAATATGTGAAAAATTAAATAGCAATTCAACAGTTAACAAACCAAAGAGGTATGATAAGGAAAAACGTGGTTTAAATGTTAAGTAAAACGTACAGAAAATATTCTATTTGGAGGAGGGTGAGATCAGTTTTGGACTAGATTAATCTGGTAAAGCTACCTAAAGTGGGATTCAATTGGCTCTTGAAAGATGAGTAGGATTTAGATACTATAATGATTCCAGTATCTTCTCCACCCTACAAACTCAGGATCTTACCCTGCCAGAGTAAGATCAATACTAATGGGCCAAAGCCCTTTTTGGGAGGCTTCCCTCTCCCCACTAGCATGAATCAGGCCCAGACCCCAGGTCCAGGTTCCTTGTCTGATCCCCAAATGTTTAAATTAAAAAAATGTTTTAATTTTAATTAAAAAAAAAACAAAACCCACTTTACTGGGTGGGTATGTCCCGTTTCATTTAGGATTCCATCCGAGTGGTCAATTCCATCGAAGGCCCCAACCAACAGACCTGATCTGTTTATACCATTCTCTCCAGAAAAAAAAAATTATAGCATGCCCTTTATAGTATGCCTTATATACATGTTTCATGTTTTCTTATATTTTATCGTGGTATATCAAACTTTTCTAAATCTATAATGAGAGGTAGGTGAGGATAGGAAAAGAGCATGAAAACTGGCTAATTTCCATTGTACTTTGTAACAAATTAATTACATATATCTTATTTGATCTTTAAAACTCATCTGTCAGTTGACAGTTCAAATATTGTATATTTATGGCACTTTACAGATGAAGAAACTGAAAATCAGGTACCTGAATAATCTATTCGGGATCAAACAGCTACCAAGTGGCCATTAGGATTGCCATGCAAGTCTTCTGGCTACATGGATCTAGGGCTCTTTCCAATTCATCATACATTTGGGGACATGTTTGGCTGGTCCTTGTGAGCCAGTAAAGAAGGTTAGAAATGCTAGACACAGTTGGGAAAGGGTTTTCATAACAGACTATCTTAGATTTTACTTTGTAGGCAATGGTAAAACCAAATATGTATTTATTGATTCATTTGCTGGAGAAAGACTAAAGGTTAGGGAGATAAGTGTGCCATCCGGGATGACTGAATTAAGGTGTTTTGTTGGTGAGGTTTTTGTTTCTGACTGGATTTTGACTGAGATGAAATCACAATTTCATCAGTATTGGAAACACTTGGGGAGGAAATTTTCTTTACCAGGGCAGGCTAGCACCTGTTCTATACCCTAGGGCTAATGGGTTGACAGTGGGAATAGAAAAGATGGATTGGATCAATTAATCAGTTACTGAGAGTATATTAAATACCTATTACTTAACAGCACTGTGATAGGTCCTGGGCAAAGGAAAAAAAAAACAAACAAAAAAACCCCGGGAAAATCCCAGCTCACAAGTTTACATTCTACTGGGGGAGATTCTATAGATCTGTATATATCTATATGTGTGTGTATATGCCCAATATAAAATATGAATGTAATATGAAGCTTAAGCCCATTTGCTCAGGACTCTATGTTGGTGAAGATTGATTATTGCTCTGTGGCTATAGGAGGGGTGAGCTAGTGAACGTTGGAGAGAGGAAGGATCAATCCTAGTTCTTCTGGCTTCCAGCCTAGAGAAAGGAGACACTGTATTCCTCATTTCCTTCTGAGAGGGGTCCCCAGAGGAAGAGAAAGCTTCTAAGAAGCCCACAAAGTCCTTCCTTAAAAGGCAGTTAAGTTTTGGTGTAGAAGATGGTGCTTAAGTGGTATCTTCATGGAACAAAGGGATTTTTCTGAGGTAGAAAGAACTAAGAGTGTATTCTGGGTATTTAGAGACATCATGTATCGTGTATGATGTGTTTGATTCAGGTAGATGTGTTGGGCTCATCATTTCTGATATTTACCAGTGGTATGACCATTTCACTTTTCTGAGTTGTAGATTTGTGCATCATCCACATCTAGGTGAAAGTTGAAATTTTGAAAAGAGTACAAAAAGAAAGGGAATACAAAGGTGAACACTGGGCTGGGAAGACCACTGGAAGGAGGGAGATGCTGCTGGGAGAAGATGATGAAGAGTTGGAGATAGAGGTTGGTCAAAAGAGTAGGAGGAAAATTAGGAGAGTGATTTCTTGCAAGTCAAGTCAGGAGAGTTTCAAGAGTGACTTAGCAATGTCAAATAAGTAAATGATATAAAAGTCTGAGGAGAGAGACAACTGGATTGAAGATCAGGTCAACTGGTTTAGGTACTGAGGTCTGTTCAGGGCATGTTGGTGCTGCATCCCTATTGTGATCAATGTGCTGGTAGCCTTTCTTCAATCCCACCTTTAGCCCTTTCTGATGTTTATCACAACCACCTGATCTGGGCAACAGGAAGTTTTGAAAACCCCAAGCCAGCATGTGCTTCTCAATTGGGGTTCTTTTCCAGTTGTTTACCTGCTTTGCTATACCACCGTAGCAGTTTATCCAATTTCTGTTCTCTATGACTACCCTTGTAACTGATTTACTGTATTATGTATTATTATACTGTTCTCATATGTTCTTATTCGCATAACAGTGAGGATGCTGTGAGACTTGACTTCTGAAGTAGTTTTCATGTCTCAGACTCCACTAAAAGTTGACCAGCTGTATTGGAAGTGTACCCTGAAGGTCACAAGGAATATCACATAGACAAGTGGGAATGGACCAGATCGACCCATCACTACTACAGAAGTAACACAAGTTCTTTTGATGATAAATCACTAGAGTCAGACAAGACATCCCCCTCATGATAACATTGGTCTCTGCGAATGAAGGACAAACAATAGGGCCAGAGGACAGTGTTATATGCATTTAATGTATTTAGACTACATACTAACTCCCTGGCCATCTCTTGCCTCTTTAAAGAGGGTGTTTTTTGTGACTGCTTAGTGAAATATCTTTTTCTCCCTCTGGAGTGTATTCTTTGTATTCTAAGATTCCTTTTTGTTCAATATAAACTTGAAATTGTTAGTCTTTGGACCAGTATCTTTTCTCCCTTGGAGGCAGCAACTACTCTGGCCAGAAACTATTATCAGCCACCTGCTCATTTAGAGAAAACATTCATTATTTATGGGTACATGGACATGGTTTTTATAGGTTTTACTCAACATAAAGGAAGTCTGGTAGCACCATACTTATCAGTTTAATATTTACAGAGCAACCATAAAGTAAAAAATGCCAGTAGGTAACTGGCATAGTACAGTGAGCATAGACAGACCTTGGAGTTTTGAGGACGTGTTTGGGTGTGAATCCTGCCTCTGGCTCTTAACACTTGTGTGACTAAGGGGAAGTCACCTTTCTTTTTTCTTTCTTTTTAATTCTGTAAATAGTATTTGATATTTCTACTTATATGTGGAGATAATTTTCAACATTTATTTTTTAATAAGACTTTTGAGTTCCAAAATTTTCTCCTTTCCTCCGTACTTCCTCCTCCCCAAAACAATAATCAATCTGATTTAGGTTGTACATGTGCAGTCATGTTAAACATACTTCCATATTAGTCATGTTGTGAAAGAAGAATCAGAACAAAAGGGAAAAACCATAAGAAAAAGTAAAAATAGCATGCTTCAATCTGCATTTAGATTCTATATATATTTTTTTGAATGTCACTTACCTTTCTAAGCCTCACTTTCCTTATCTTTAAAATGGAGGTAAAAATTCTCCCACCTCTTATTTTTTAAGCTATTGTAAAGCAAATAGTTAAAATATTTGTTATCTTATAACATCTTATAACTATAACTATCTATCTTATAACTGTAGGTTATCATATATAGTTTATACATATTTTCATATATATTTTTGGTCATATAAATTCTTATAGAATAAGAGACTACATTTTTGAGGATAGAGAACTAGACAGATCCCAACTTAGAGTCTACCTTTGAAACAGATTCTTTCTCTGGCGAAGTCTCACCTTTTAGTGTCCCAGGCAACTCTCCAACACTGAGAAAGTTCTGAGTAGCTGATGTGCAAAGAGCTCCCTAGCCAAAGAAACAATAAATCTGTCTTTCCCCCTTCTATTAAAAAAAAAAATATATATATATATATATATATCCAGAAAGTAGCCTGGAGATTGAGATTTCCTTCCTTCTATCTACTGAAATCTCTAGGCCTCAGATGATCTCATTTGTAAAATGGAGGGGTGGATTTAACGACATGAAATCAAATACTGGTTGTTGCTCTATTTCACAATCCCTTAACATCATTCCCTATTCTCCTTTCATTCACTCTAATGTATGAGATAGCTCTTTTCTTGCCAAGGCCAGATTCTTTCCCATGTGCCTTCTGTCCCACCACTCCTCTCTTTTCCAGTACTTTGTCCTCATAATTGTTTCTTTGCTCCAATCTTTCTCAGCTGCTTCCAAGCAAATCTAGGCTTAGCCCATCCTTAAAAAAACCCAACAACCCTTCACCAGGTCCCACCTTGATCCCTTCAAGCTGTTGTCTATATTCCTCCTCCAAATTTTTTTCCACCAAAATCCTAGAAAAGCCATTGATACTTATAACTTCCATTTCCTGTCCTCTCCCTCACTTCTTGGCCCTTAGCAATCTGGTTGCAGATAGTAACACATCTGAAACTGCTCCCTCCAGAGTTATCAATGATTTCTTGTCAAATGCAGGGTCCTTTTTCTTGGCCTCTGATTGTTGATTGATCTCCTTCATCCTCTCCTCCTGGATTCTCTCATCTATGATTTCTCTTCTCAGTCTCTTTTGATGTATCACCATCTTCTCTCACATCCTTTAACTATGAGTAAACTGCAAGGTTCTGTTCTAGGCCCTCTTCTCTTTACACACTCATCTGGTATAGATCCCATAGTTAAATTACCATTTTTCCATAGATTAGTTCTATATACACATAAGAATGATATGTATGAATAAACGTAAGCACACATATATAGCTCTCTCTCACTCTCTTTCTCTCTCTCTGTATAGGCTAGTTTCTCTAATCCAGTCCAATAAACAGTAAGTGCCT
Organism: Myrmecobius fasciatus; assembly: GCA_023553655.1. NCBI lineage: Eukaryota > Metazoa > Chordata > Mammalia > Dasyuromorphia > Myrmecobiidae > Myrmecobius > Myrmecobius fasciatus. The sequence continues at coordinate 103,769 of JAJPUD010001667.1, read as the reverse complement.
ACTATGTTCCAGTCCAGAAGTTCTGGGGATACAATTAATAAAAGAAAGATAGTACCTGCCCTCAAGAAGCTTACAATCTAATCAAGGGAGACGACACACAAAAAGGGGCAAGAAAGGAGTATAGGTGAAGAGTTCTGTTCTTGTTCTTTGGCGTTAAAACCAAGTGGAGCAGCAGATGAAAGGTACAGTAAATTGAGTTCAGTTCTTTTCCTCCATGTAGAAAGGTATGGGGAAAAATTTGGTTCTGCACCTTCCAGCTCTCTTCAAGGGAGAGGAGGTTGAGGGAGGTGGAGTCAATTAAATTAAGAGTTAACTACAGATGATGAGATTAGAAGTAAAGAGCTTTTCCCGGGAAGGGCACCTTGTTCCCTGGAGGTAAAACCAGGCCAAGCAGTAACTGCAAAGTAGAAAAGTTTCTCTCCAGTCCCACATCATTAACTGCCTTTAAAACATTTGGAACTGGATTTTCTATAGATATCTAAGACTCAATATGTCCTGGATAGAATTTATCTCCCTTTCCCTTTATTCCATTCCACTTCTGAACTTTCCTGTTCTAGTCTCTGGGCTTTACAACCCTGATGTTATTCTAGAGTCCTCATTCCTCCACATAGGTAGTACAATGCATATGATACTGGGGTTGGGGTTCCGAAGACTTGAATTTGATACCTAATTAGCTGAATAGTGCTGAACAATTCACTAAATTTTGTGTCTCAATTTCTCACCTCTAAAATGGGAATAATAATAGCACCTATCTCCTAAGGTTTATGACCATAGAATAAGAATATTTGTAAAGTGTTTTGCAAATTGTAAAGTGCTATATGAGTGCTACTTATTATCACATCCAATCATATGTCAATCTCATTGTTTCTTCCTTCATATCTTTCACATCTGTCCCCTTTTCTGTACCATCACAGCTATTTACCATCCTAGCTCAAGGCCTTATATCTCTTGTCTAAATTGCTAAAGTAGCATTGTAATTGGTTTCATGCCTCAAATTTCTCCTCACTCCAGTCTACCCTCCAAATAGATCCAAACAGCTGCCAAAGTAATCTTAAACCACAACTCTGACTCCTACTCAATGAACTCTAGTTATGAAATTATGAAATGCTCTCCATGGCATTTAAAGTCTTATACAACCTCTACCTTTCCAGCCTAATTATAGTACTACATTTCATGAAATGTATGGTCTGGTCAATCTGGTTTTCTTCCACTATATGCTCTCCACCTTTGCAACAGTTATTCTTCATGCCTGCTATACACACTCCTCCATTGCCTGATTCTTAGCATGACTGGTTTCTTTCAAAACTCAGCTCATGTGCCACCTTTTAAAAGATGTCTTTCGTGATCCCCCAGCTATCTTCTCCTTCCCTCATTACCTTCTATCTATTTTGTATGTGCTTATATATGTGGGGTAGGGTAGCTAAGTGGTAAGTGGATAGAACACTGGATTTGGAATCTTCCTGATTCATTTCTTGAGTTCAAATCCAGGCTTAGATCCTTACCAGCTCTATTAGCCAGAGCAAGTCATTTAATCCTATTTGCCTCAGTTTCTTCATCTGTAAAATGAGAAGGAAATGCCAAACCACTTCAGTATCTTTGCCACGAAAACCCCAAATGGGGTCCGTAAGAGTCAGACAAGACTGAATGGAACAACAACAAAAATGTGTGTGTGTGTGTGTGTGTGTGTGTGTATACACCTGTGGTAAGTTCTTGAGTAGGGATGTTATTTCATTGTTACTGCATCCCCAGCACTTCCCACAGCCTGGTACACAGTAGATACTCCATAAATGCTTGATTAAGTTCACCTCTAAAAATTCCTCTTTGGGGATGTTCTGACAGGACTATGTGACAAACAGGATATATTCAAATGGATATGTTGTTCCATTGTAATGATGTTACTTTGTTGTTTTTTTTAAGCCTTCCACAGTACTCCAAGGGTATTCCACACAATGTCTTTATTAATGATTGATTTTCGCCCATGTTCCAATGAATTAATGTGCAAGAAGGAGAAACTGAACAACATAGCTCCCATTTTACAAATGACGGAACTTTGATCCGCCGGGGGTATTGGCTGTAGTCCAAAGCTTCCTAGCTCTCGCAAGCTACAGCCAAGAATAGAAGCTGCCAGTCACTACAGCAAAGCGTAGGATAGGGCAGAAATAGAAATCCCTTTATAGGGGCATGGGGAACCAATCTTGCAGCTTGGATGGAGGAAGGGATCACCTGGGCAGGGTAAAAAGATGGAGTTTCCCATCGCGTCCTTTCTCTCCTTCCTTCCTCCTTTCATCACCTCCTTTTCCCTTTTCTTCTCTTTTCTTTACCCTTCCCCTTAGCCCTGCTTTCACCCTCCCCAGAGCATCTTGTGACTCCGCCCCTTCATCAGACTCAGTTCGCGCTGACTCCTCTTTCCCCAGCCCGCTGCCGTGGCCGCCACGCCCGCCCCGTTGCTGCCATGGTAACCATACGCGCACTTCACGGACTAACGGAATCGTCGTAATCGTTGGTACGGACCTACGGCGTCCCACATCACCCGGACCACAGCACGTACTATTCTCCGGGGCGCAACGTTTAGGTAAAGAGACTAGGGGAGTTTGAGGACTACTGGGAAAGCGGGTGGGGGCAGGGAGGAGAAAGTTGACCCCTTGCTCGCCTCATCCACGCCTCGGCCCAGGCTTTGGGGTACAGTCCGAGAATGCTGCGGGGTTCGGGGTTTGGCTTTGCGGGAGAGAGAGAAGCTCAAGGGGCTCGCACTGCATTGTGGGAAATGTAGTTTGTTCTTTTTGTCGTCTCGCATTCTTTGCTGGGGGGGACTGAGGCAGAGGACTACAAACCCCAGCAAGCGTGACGGGGCCGGGGGGCGGGGAAGAGGCCGAAGTGCGGGAGCCGACTGGGAGATGGCTATGTAGGGATAAGCATTCCCATTTTTCTTTTATCTGTTTTCCTAATGGCTATTTCGGTGGTCATCTAATTCTGTTAAAAAGGGAATGGGGGGGGGGAAGTGTAATCTGGGCTGCTCCTTGCCCCCCCCTATTCTCCATCCCTTACTCCCCATCCTCCACTTCCCCCTCCCCTCATCCCACCGCAGTTGTTCTGCAGTCTCCCGCCGGGCCACCGCCCTACTTACTAACCTAAATGAAGCTGTTCCTCCTCCTTCCCTCACGCCCCGTGGGCACGCCCTTGGACCTGCCAAGAGGCAATTGACCGCTTTTTTTGTTTGCAGTGCCTTTGGTATGTCCCACTTTGGAGGATAAGGGAAGGTGGGTTATATTTAAGGAGGTTTAGTTGCTTATATTTATTCCACATTGCTTAAGGCTTTTATGATTATTTTATTAATTTGTTGTGTAGTATGCCAACAAAAATAAGCTCTTACTTAATAGCTCGTTCCAATCCCTGTTGCAGAACACGGGGATTAAAAGAGAGAGAAAAACAAACAAAAAGTCATTAGTTTTATATAGTGACTACTATGTGCCAGAGACTTCACAAATATCATCTCCTATCCCACTAACTAGTTGCTATTATCCTTGACCAAGGTTACACCGCTAGTAAATGCCTAAGGCTGGATTTTTGAACGAGTCTTATTGTTTCTAGGTCTGTCCATTATATCTGCTGTGCCATCTAGCTGTTTCCTAAAACTTTCCCAGCTCACAGAGTTCACAATCTGAGACCAACATGCAGATAACCATGTACAAGCACGATACGGGTAGGATAAATTGGAGATAATCTGCAGAAGGAAGGTACAAGTAGAATTTTAGGGAAATTTAATTTAGAGCTGGAAAGATTTTGTAAGTCATGCAGTCCACCCCCCCTTCCCCAATTTAAAAGATGGAAAATAACTTATATTGGGCAAATCACTTGCCACAGCTGGTAGATGGCTGATATGGTACTAGATAGATCTTGTCTTTCCCAACTCTTTGTCCAATCCTCTTTCCACTCTTTACTACCCTCGCAATGATTATTTTTAGTAGGAGTGTTAAGTTTAAGAGTTATTGAGTTTTCTAGGTGGTTTCTCAACACAAAAAAAAGATGTCTGGTTTTTAAACAGTATATTGGTATTTTCTGTCACTTTATATTAAATAAGATCAGAGAGTCAGGAGAAATAGCACAGAGCTATTCAGGGAGCCGCTGAGCCTGTCACATGTTTTATCTACTTCTGGAACTTGTATTGGTGGAGTTTCAGGACTGGAGGTTAGGAATCTAGATTGCAACCCTAGTTCTTAGAACTAATAATAATTATAACAGCAACATTGATAATTAGTAATAGTAGTAGCAGCAGAAATTGTTAGTAAATAGGGCTTTGAAATTTATAATGTGTTTTAAATAGATGATTTCATTTGACCTTCAGGAATCCTGTGAAATGTTAACACTATTTTATAGATAAGGAATAAATGAAAAAATATTAAGTTCTTGTTATGTGCCCTGTACTAAGTGCTGATGATATAAAAGAAAGACAGCCCTTGCCCTCAAAAGAGTTTACACTCTAATGGGGAAGACCAGCTACATAGGGATTTGGTGGTAATAGAAGCATTTTGTCCAGAAAGTTATTGAAATGGTGATTGGGAGGCGTAAATCATAAAATCACAGACTTTGAGAGATGATAAAGAACTCAGAGGCTATTCAAGCTAACCCATACATGATAGGAATATTCCCTATCATGAAATTTTGGACAAAGTTTTTCCCAGCCTCTGCTTTAAGACCTCTGAGGAGGGCCTCCCTAGTCAGTCCTTTCCACTTTGGGACAGCTTCAGTTTCCTTCTTCGCAACTTCCACTTGCTCCTGATTTTCCCCTCTGCAGCCAAGAACAGCAAATACAGGTACCTCTCCATGACAGCACTTCACATACTTGAGGAAGTGTTACAACTGCCCTGAGTTTTCTGTCTCCTGAAGAAATATCCCCTGTTCTTCCAATCAGTGCTCATCTGATGAGGGTTCCAAGGCTTTTTTTACTATTCTGGCTGACTCCTCTGGATATTCTCTAGTTTATAAATATTTTTCTTAAACCATGGTGCCCAGAATTGAATGTACCTCTAGATGAGGTACAGGGCAGAATTCAGGGGGACTAGTAGTACATTGAATAGATCTTTAAACCTGGAGTCAGCAAAACCTGAGTTCAAGTCCTGGTTTAGATGTATATTAGCTTTGTGGCCCATGGCCAGTTGTATTAGTCGTCATCTGCCTTGATTTCCTCATCTGGAAATGGGGATAATGAAGCACCTACCTCTTAAGGTTATTTTCAAATTATCAAATGAGATAAAATTTATTAAGGGTTAAGCATTATACCTAGTACATAGTACTTCATCTACTTGGTACCATAATGCTTAATAAATGCTTATTCCCTTCCCTGAACTCTATTCTGGATCTCATGAGCTTTTTTTGGCTACTACATCACACTGCTGATTCATACTAAGTTTGTAATTCACCCAAACTTCCATGCCTGTTGCAGAATTGCTGCTGTCTCCTGCATCTAATACTTGTCAGATAGCCTTTTTTTTGTCCCTAATTTCAGGCTTATATTTATTTCTGTTGAATTTCATTTTATTAGTCAGCCCTCTACTCTGACCTGTTAAGATCCTTTTAGATCCATACTGTGGTCCACTCTTCCTCCTAGCTTTGTGTCATCTGCAAATTTGATGAACCATTATCCAATTGATTGATAAAATTAAACAGCACAGTGCCAAGTACTAAATCTCTGGGGTCCTCTCCTGTAGATCTCTTCCCATGTTAGTATCTTAACTAATAGGTACTTTTTGAGTTTAGTTATCTAACCAGCTCTGAATCCGTCTGCTGAATTATTGTCTTACTGTTGTATCTTATTGCAGTCTAGTCTTCATCTCTCTATCTTCTCCACTATAATATCATATGAAATACTTTATCAAAAATATTGCTAAAATATTAGTAAACTCTTTCTACAGTATTTTTCTTCTTTAGTAGTTCAATAATCCCATTAAAAAAGGAAATGAGATTAGTCTGGTTTGATATGTTAGAGGCATCTAGATGGTGTAGTTAATGAAGCATTGGGTCAGGAAGACAGTAGATCAAATCCAGCCTCGGACACATACTATTAGTGTGACCTTGGACAAGTCATTTACATGCTGTTTGCCTCAGTATCTCTAAAGTGGAGATAATAATAGCATCTGTCTCCTGGGGTTGTTGTAAAGATCAAATGACATACTAATTGCAAAGTGCTTAGTATAGTGTCTGGTAGATAGTAGGCATGATTTAGCTATTATTAATTATTATTATAACTATTATTTGTTTTTGGTGAAACTATACTGATTTTTTTCTAGTCACTGTTTCCTTTTGTACGTTTCCCAGCTATCTCTTCGTTGCAGATGTTCTTAATATGGGGTTCTTAAACTTGGATAGCAAAAAATCCATCTTTATTTTCACTAACCTTAACTGAAATTTAATATTTCCTTCAGCTAAAGTTTAAAAAAATTGTATTATGGATGACAAGAAAAGTTAAGAATTCCTTTTTTTCCTAGTAAATTTATTTTTAATATACATTATGAATCATATTGGGAAAAAAATCAGAACAAAAGGGAAAAACCATGGGAGAGTTTAAAAAAAAAACAAACCAGAAAAAAGAAGTGAACATAGTATGTGTTGATGTGCATTCAGTCTCCTTAATTCTCTCTCTGGTTGCAGATGGAATTTTGTCCAAAGTCTGTTGGGATTGCCTTAGATCTCAACCACTGAAAAGAGCTGTTTTTCATAGTTGATCATTGCACATTCTTGCTGTTATTTTGTACAATGTATTCCTGGTTCTGCTTGTTTTGCTCAGCATCAGTTCATATAAATCTTTCTAGGCCTTTCTAATCAGCTTGTTCATCATTTTTATAGAACAATAATATTCCATTATCTTCATGTACCACAAAAAAGGTAAGAATTCCTATTGGTAACAGTGGTAGAATTGATTTGCTCACAGTTTATGGGTTCTAGAAAACTGGGATGAAAAGAAGGCAGGAAGAGACGGTCCATGTGTGACCACAAGGCTATTGGTGAGACTTTGAAGGCTATGGCTAGAGAGTATGGAGTGAATCATTAAGGTGTCTGAAGCCTTCTTAAAGTATTCTCTATGTTGTTCTTATGTAGAGAGAGGCATGCACATAGATTGATGTTTTTGATATCCTAACCGGTAGTGATAATATTGATAGACACTCACCTAGGCTTGATCCCTTAGAATAATGGAATTGTAGAATTTAAAGATACCATTCCTATTCTAGAGGACTCCCTAAGTTCTAGAGCACCCTGTTTGGGCATCAGGTATGTAAAACTTGCAAATGTGTATGCTATTTTTTCTCCTTTATTGGGAACTCATTTAGGTCTCATCAGGTCAAAATGGAAATTTCAGTAAAAATATAGAAATGAGGTTTAATTTCTAAAAATTATCTACTTTTTTGGGGGCATAGCATCAGTTCATTACTTTGAAACATATCATTTGATTGTCCATTCACTTCTGTTGAAATTTGCAGAATGTTAGCATGCACCAAATGTTATACATACCAGGGGCCACATTCCACTTTCTGTGAAAGAAAATTGTTGTGCTTTTGCAGAATAATTCTGGCTTATTTGGGTAGGAAGGAGGCAATTAAACAAACATTCAGTCACAATAACAGTTCTTTTCAGCCATGGTGGAATGTCAGCAAGTGTATCTGTGATTTCTTCAAAAGCAGTTTTCTTATGCTTTCAAAGACCATATTAAAGAACGTATCCAGCTGAGGGTTTTTTTTTTTGTACAAACATTTGGTTTTTGGCCCTGCAAACATCTATTAAGAAGAATTAGGATATATCTTGACTCAGAGGTTGTTAATTCATGAGATAGTTTTCCAAGGCAAGCTGAATAACTTCCTTTGATAGTATTTAAGATTTTCCTTCCTTCCTTCCTTCCTTCCTTCCTTCCTTCCTTCCTTCCTTCCTTCCTTCCTTCCTTCCTTCCT
>JAJPUD010001667.1:38012-85832 GCA_023553655.1 Myrmecobius fasciatus | reverse complement strand
TCTCTCCAGGCCTCTCTGAAATCGTCCTGCTGGTCGTTTCTTACAGAGCAATAATATTCCATAACATTCATATACCATAATTTATTCAGCCACTCTCCAATTGATGGGCATCCCTTCAGTTTCCAGTTTCTAGCCACTACAAAAAGGGCGCCACAAACATTCTTGCACAGGTGGGTCCCTTTCCCTCCTCTAAGATCTCTTTGGGATATAGGCCCAGTAGAAACACTGCTGGGTCAAAGGGTATGCACAGTTTGACAACTTTTTGAGCATAGCTCCAAATTGCTCTCCAGAATGGTTGGATCCGTTCACAGTTCCACCAACAATGTATTAGTGTCCCAGTTTTCCCACATCCCCTCCAACATTCATCGTTATCTTTTCCTGTCATTTTAGCCAATCTGACAGGAGTGTAGTGATACCTCAGAGTTGTCTTAATTTGCATTTCTCTGATCAATAGTGATTTGGAGCAACTTTTCATATGACTAGAGATGGTTTTAATTTCATCATCTGAAAATTGTCTGTTCATATCCCTTGACCACTTATCTATTGAAGAGTGGCTTGAATTCTTATATATATGAGACAATTCTCTATATATTTTAGAAATGAGGCCTTTAGGAGAACCATTGAATATAAAGATGATTTCCCAATTTGATGCTTCCCTCCTAATCTTGTCTGCATTTGTTTTGTTTGTACAGAAACTTTTTAACTTAATATAATCAAAATTATCCATCTGGTGTTCAATTAGGAGTTCCAGGTCTTCTTTGGACATAAATTTATTCCACGGGATAGGATTTCTTAAGGACATATACCTGAGGCCCTTAGCATGAGAATAATCCAGCTAAATGTCTTGTCCATAGTAGACTCAGTTAAATTTTGTTTTAAATGCACTTCAACAGACCTCAGCATAATGTAAATGTAAACTCAAAAATAAGAAAAGTTTATATTCTGAAATAATAATATCTCATGTAAGCCTCACTGCAACCCTATGAGATGTACTACAGTTGTGCTAACTGAGGCTGAGAGAAGTTAGAGGCTTACTCATGGTGGCAAAACTAATAAATATGAGCAGCAGAATTTGAACTCTGCATTCCGTCTACTGTAAGACAAAGCACTACAGCATACAATCTCTCTAAGATGAGAAATACATGGAATTGTATAGAACTTCAGAGAGGGAAAGAATTGTAGAAATCATTAAATATAACATCATTTAGTGTGTCAGACAAGTCACAGTATAAAATTGAGGATACTTAATAATGTAATTTAATTGTTTTATTAAGACTGTGTTGTTATTATTGATAGAAGGAAATGAAGTAATTTTTCCAAATCATTTGTTTTAGATGACTGAAGTAGATGACCGATTTTAATGAACTCTGACATATACTAAAGGGTATCAAGATAGTGTTTCCTCAAAGATTTTCTGTCCATATCTGTATAGATGTACATAAATCCAGCTTTAGCTTATGCTGCCATCTTGAACATCTGATTGCACATTCTAATAGCTTTTTCTCCTTTGGGATCATTCTGTAATATTTGATAATTTTGACCATTTTTTAAATTCTGGAAACTCTGCTGCCTTGACTACTGAGACATAGCCACTACTTTTTGGTTCCTTTGCTGGTACCTAAGTTTCTGTCTTCTCATGGTCTTCTTCGACAATCTCTTCCACTTCCATTTCTTAAATTATTTTCTTTATGAAAATGTTTCCAAAATCTGTATATCTAGCTAAAACTCCATCTCCACAACTCCAACTCGTTATTAGATATCTCAACCTGAATGCAAACTTAGGAGTCAGGTGTTAGATATTTATTAAAGCACTTACTACGAGCCAGACACTGGGCAAAGAAAGGCAAGACAGTCCCTTTTCTCAAAGAGCTCACAAGTGTATTGGGAGAGAATATCTTCTATCTATATATATGGGAAGACACTAGAATTAAGGGGGATTGGTATAGACTTATATTTAGGACATGAAGGAAGCCAGGGTAAGGCGGTAGGTTTGAGCTGGGAGAATATTCCAGGCATGGGAAGGGGGTAGCCACTGAAAATGAAGTTTGGAGATAGGAGCCCAGGATCACTGGAATGCAGAGCATGTAGGAAGATGTGGAGGGGAGGTCTGGATGCCAAACAAAGGATTTTATATTTGATCCAGGTGGTGATAGGGAGCTACTATATTTTGTGGAGTGGGCTGGGGAGATACTGGGCTCAGACCTGAACTTTGGGAAGACTAATTTGACTGCTGAGGGGAGGATGGGTTGGAGTAGGGTGAGACTGACATTAACTAGAAGGCTACTGCAGTAGTCCAGGTCATCAGAGTGACGGCAGGGTAAGAGGAGAGAAGGGGGAAGAATTATTACAGAGGTAAAATTGACAGTGAAAGGAAGTGAAGTTCTGAATTTATTGAGTTTAAGATGTCTATAAGAATGGAGTTTGAGATGTTCAGTAGACAGAGATTGAGATTAGAGATTAGGAAGGAAGACTAGGATGGAATAAATAGATCCGAGAATCATCAGGGAAAGCTAAAAAGAAAGAAAAGGTCTGGGAGGATACTTATGGTTAGCAGGCATGATCTACCCAAAGGCTTTTACGGAGTTTAATTACAAAAGAGAGGGAAGAAATGGATAATAGTGGGGATGGACAGATCAAGTGAACATTTTTTGAGAATGGGGAAGACAAGGACATGTTTATTATAGGTACTAGGGAAGCAACCACTAGACAGGGAAAGATTGAAGATTTAGAGAATTGGGTTTGATGGGGGTGGGGAGCAATCTGTTGGAAGGGACATGCTGTCAAAACTCTATTTCCCATTGCTACTCTCCTTCATGAACTCTCTCCCATGCATACTGAACTATTGTCTGTCTCTGAACTTGAATATTTATCTCTTACCTCTGTGCATATATACAGCTCTCCCTAATGTATAGAATTCATTCTCTCCTCATTTACACTTTTAAAAACCCTTGTCTTTGTATTCAAAGTTCAGCTCAAGTGCTGCTTTCTCTGGGAAGCCCTATTCTAGTCTTCCTTTTACTGCTCTTTTCCTTAATTTATTTTGGCTTTTACTTATATTTTTGTACATGGATCACTTCAACAGAACTTGTGTTCCTTGAAGATAGGGACTTATTTTTCCTTTGCATCTGTGGTAGGTCAGTTTCTTTCATATGTTAGGCAAAACAAATAATTTTTGACTTGAACTTATCATTTCTCCTACCTTTTAAAAAAACAAATAAAACTTGGCCTTTCCCTAATTCTTCAAAAAAGGAAAGATTATAGCCTGCAAACTCCAGACCGGTGGTGAGCTTGAATTGGATTCCTAGATTGAATCATCAAAAAAGATTATTGATGAACATCTTAGAAAAATAAGTGATTACCAAAACTCTAGCATAGCTCCTTCCAGAATAGCAAACTGACCTCATTCTTTCTTTTTTAAAAACAGGATTACTAAATTAGCAGATGGAAAATTCTGTGCATATAATTTCTTATATATTATCACTATTTTGTCTTGCACTATTCTTATTAGATAGATGATTTCAGAACTGGTTGGATGACTAGTGGAGTACTCTAGGGGTCTTGGCCTGGAATTGTGGTATTTGATAGTTTAAAAAAAAATTTTCCCCTGGATTTGAATAAAAGCACAGATGATATGTTCATCTATTTTCGAATGACACAAAGCTGAGAGGAATGGTTAACATAATGGATGATAGAGTCAAGACCTAAAAAGATCTTGATCCTTAGGCTGCATCTAATAAAATGAAATGCAAAAGATAAGGTAAAATTTGACACTTGATTATCAAAAGCTTTACAAGTACAAGATCAGGAAGCATGGTTAGAGAGCAGTTTTAAAAAGGATCTGGAGTTTTTAGTGCATTTGCAAGCATGATACAGATCCACAAAGCCGATGAAATCTTTAGAAGGTATATTCTGCCTTATGAAACCATGTCTGAAGTACTGTGTTGAATTCTGAGCACTATAGTTTAAAAAAAACATGATAAATTTGAGAGTGTCCAGAAGAAAACCACCAGGATGATGAGGGCCTTGAGCCTAGGTCATATAGGCATTGGTTGAAAGAATTAGAAATATTTTTTTTTCTGGAGAGAATACTTGGGCTTTATAACAATTGTCCTTGAATATGTGAAGAGCTGTCATGTGGAGGAATGCTTCTACTTGTTCAAGCCTTCTAGGGCTTTTCTAGTGCAAAAATATTTGGACTTAATGGCATGAAAAAATTGCTTACGAATTAGAGCTGTTGGAAAGTAGAATGGGTGATGTAGAGAGGCATTGGTCTTCAAAAGGAGGCTGTCAGGTTTGTTACATGGCAGCTTAGTTCTGTAATCCATTGAGATCCCAACCACCTCCCATATTTTATGATTCCACTTAGTCATGGAATTTTACCCTTGTAATTTTCTTTCATTTACCCCATAATTTCCATATTCAAGCATTTACTAAATCTTGACATCAGTCTTGTTCTTTATTCTCTTACTTCAGTCACCCTAGGACAATCCTTATTTCTTTTTGCCTAAACTATCATGATAACTTCCTAATTGATTCACTTGACATTCTTTATACATTTGTTTCTCAAGAATTGTTTTCCTGATGTACAGGCCTGTTTGTATCACTCCCCTGCTCAAAAATCTTCACTGTTCATTGTTGACTATGGCAGTAATCTCTACTATGTACTATGGTCTTCTGAGGGACTGAAAAGAATTTTTTAAAGAAGTCTAGGATGGGGATAATGAGACCTGTGATTTCATTGATATAGGGAACTCCTAGGGGGAATCTCCCTTGTCAGTACAGGTTAGCACCTTCTCTGTAATTTAGAGAGTTCCTTGTAACATTGAGAAATTAAATGACTTACTTTAAGTCTCAAAGTCAGTATGGGTCAGAATCAAGATTTGACTTGAAGACTTCCTGGCTATGAAGGCAGCTGTAATCACTATATCATATTACTTCTCTTTGTAAGGACATTAAGAATCCATAAATTTTTTTTTTTGTAGACTGAATGAAAGTACATCTGTGCTGTTGAGATTAGTGAATTATATTAAATATATAAGTAAATTCATTTATAAGTACTAATATATTTATGGTAGCTTTTTCTCATGATTTAGAAAAAACAATCATTGGATACTACTAATAGGATACTTACTATTGTGTGGTTTTGGACATTTTAAAGATTAGTAAAAAAGATTGGGAGCTACTGGTCTATAGGTTAATATCACCTCTTTAGCATGACACTTTAAGGAGTCTATATCGTCAGTCCTTTTTTTTTTTTTTTTTGCAGAGACAATTGGGGTTAAGTGACTTGCCCAGGGTCACACAGCTAGGAAGTGGTAGATTTTGAACTCAAGTCCTCCTGACTTAAAGGCTGGTGCCTATCTATTGTGCCCCAGTCCTTTTTAAAAAATGATAATATTGTCCCCCAATTACATGTAAAAGCAATTTTAAATTTTTTTTCAATTTTGAGCTCCAAATTCTATTCTTCTTTTCTTCTTCTATCCTCTTCTTGAATCAATAAAAAATCTATCCATATACAAATAACATATAACATGAGGCAGTAAGCGATCTGATATAATTTATACATGTACTTATAACATACAACATATAACATTTTGTCAGGAAGATCCAAAAGAAAGAAAGAAAGTAAAAAATAGTATGCTTCAATTTGTATTCAGACATCAGTTCTTTGAGGGGAGAGAACATTTTTCATCATATGTCCTTTGGTGATTTGAATCATTGTACAGTTATCCCTTCTGCATAACAGAGATTCAGGGTGCAGTGCCCCTATGATCTGGAAAATCTACATAAAATTTTTTGGCCTTCTTTTGTACCACAGAAGTTGTTTAATTTTTTTCTTTTTCTTTTATGAGGTGTTCATGGTGGCATATTGTAAAGTTTGGATTGATATAATATATACACTTTTTTTTATGCATTTCTGAGTTTCTAAACTTTTTCTGTCATCTTTTGGCCTTTGTGCATTGACTGCAACTTCTGTAAAGCTCCTTCCAAATTCCCATTTAACTTCTTAAGCCGACCCAGGATATATTGAAATCACAGTGGGGAAAGTCACAATGTAGAAGGGATAACTATGTTGCTGAGGATACCTTAGTAATTCTAAATCGTATAGTATTGCTGTCATTGTATATTTTTCTGGTTCTGACACTTCGTATCAGTGCGTGTAAGTCTTTTCAGGTTTTTCTAATATCTTACTTGCCATTTCTTATAGCACAATAATATTTTATTACAATCATGTATCACAGCCTCTTCAGCCATTCCCCAGTTGATGGATATTCCCTAATTTCCAATTCTTAGACATAAAAAAGGAGCTCCCATAGATATTTTTGTACAAATAGATTTTTTTCTTAATTTTATGAAAATCTCCTCAAGATGTCTTACTAATGGTATTGCTGGATATGCAGTTTTACTATAGCCTTTTGGACATAGTTCCACATTGCTCTCTAGAATGGTTAGAGCAGTTCACAATTCTAGCAGGCATACATTGGTTTCCCAGTTTTCCCACAGCCCCCTCCCAATATGTATCATTTTTCTTTTTTGTCACATTAATAAATCTGATACATGTGAGGTTGTTTTGCATTTCTCTACTCACCAGTGATTTAGAATGCTTTTCATCTGACTATAGATAACTTTGTTTTCTTTGTCTTAAAACTTCCTGTTCATATCTTTTGACTATCAATTGGAGAATGACTTGTATTTTTATTAATTTTACTCAGTTCTTTATGTATTTGAGAAATAAATAAAGCATTTATCAGACATCCCTGCTGTAAAATCCGCCCCCCTCCAGTTTTCTGTTTCCTTCTAATTTTGGTTGCATTTGTTTGTGCAAAAACTTTATATAATCAAAATAGTCTACTTTGCATTTTGTAATGTTCTCTATCTCTTGTTTGGTCCTAAATTCTTCCCTTATCCATAGATCTGCCAAGTAAACTATTCCTTGCATTCCTAATTTGTTATGGTATCACCCTTTATGTACAAGTTGCATACTTATTTTGACCATATCTTGGTAAATGATGTGAGATGTTGGTCTATATTTAGTTTTTGCCATGTGTTTTCCAGGTTTCCCAACTTTTTTTTTTTCAAATCATATAATGAGCTTTTGTTCCAAAGCCTTGAATTTTTGGGTTTATAAAACGCTAGATCACTGCAGTCATTACTACAAGGTATTGTGTACCTAATCTATTACACAATCCTATTTCTATCTTGTTTTCATAATTGCTATTTAGTAATACGGTTTAAGATCTGGTAGGGGTTCTACCTGACTGGATCTTCTCTGAACACTTTCCTTCTTTACACTTGTGATTCTGCACAGGCTATGCCCTTTTCCCAGTATTCACTCCCTCTTCCTCTCTAGCATCCTCCTTTTTTCTCTTCACTTTAAAGGAATATCTTCCCACATTGTTGGTGGAACTGTGAACGGATCCAACCATTCTGGAGAGCAATTTGGAAGTATGCACAAAAAATTATCAAATTCTGCATACCCTTTCACCCAGAAGTGTTTCTTTGGGCTTATATCCCAAAGATATCTTAAAGGAGGGAAAGGGACCCACATGTGCAAAAATGTTTGTAGCAGCCCTTTTTATAGTGGCAAGAAACTGGAAACTGAATGGATGCCCATCAATTGGAGAATGGATGAATAAATTATGGTATATGAATGTCATGGAATATTATTGTTCTGTAGGAAATGACCAACAAGATGATTTCAGAGAGGGCTGGGGAGACTTGCATGACCATGCTGAGTGAAATCAGCAGAACCAGGAGATCATTGTACACAGCAACAATAAGACTATATGATGATCAATTCTGAAGGACATGGTTATCTTCAATAATAGATGTTTCAAACCAGTTCCAGTTGTTCAGTGATGAAGAAAGCCATATAAACCCAGAGAGAGACCTGTGGGATCTGAGTCTGTACTACAACATAGCATTTTCACCCTCTCTATTGATGTTTGCTTACATTATGTTTTCCTTCTCAAATTCTTTTTTTTTCCTGTATAGCAAGAGAACTGTATAAATATGTATACATATAATCAATTTGTCATATATTTTAACATAATTAACATGTATTGGACTATCTGCCATCTAGGGGAAGGGGTAGAGGGTAAGAGGGGAAAAATTTGTAACAGAAAGCTTTGCAAGTCAGTGTTGAAAAATTACCTTTGCATATGTTTTGCAAATAAAAAGCTTTAATAAAAAAAGGAATATCTTCCCCCACAAATATTCCTAGAGCACTCCTGAAGTCAGAAAAATGAAAATTATTTGCAGTATGCTAAGAACTGTGTTGGAGACTCAAATGAAAAAAGCAAAATTAATTAACAAAGGGATCTTTACTTTGAAGCCATAGCAAGAACAAAATATAATTTCCCCCTCAGTACCTTGGAGGTGCACTCTTCCCTCATCCCAAACTAGTCTTGCTCACCCTTAACATACATTGGTCTTACCAAATCTGTGACCTGATATGATCTGACGAATCCTCATCTCAGCTCCCTCTGGCCTAGGCCCAGAAGGTCACTCCCAAGGGTCACTCCTAGTTTAGGGAAGTGAAGTTGGATGCCTTCAAAAAGCTCTTGTTGGAACTCCTCGCACTCTGAGGGCAGAATTCTTATTCTTCTGATTTTTAGAAAATGACAAGATGGTAACCTCCACTTTATTCTCTTTCACTTAGAATGGAAAAGAATGAATGATGAGGTAAAAGAAGGAAGGTTCATTTTCATGGGGCCATATGTTGGCTTCAGCAGGGAGGCTTAAGGCCTTATAGCTTTGTTTCTCTCTGAATGCTGCCTTTGAAGGAGTTGAAGCAGGAGCAAACAGACAAGAACTAATACTTACATTCTGGTTTATATTCTGCCTCTGGAATCAAAAGCTCCAATCTTTAAATCTCTCTTTTGATGCTTTTTAAAATTTTTTATTAAAACTTTTTATTTGCAAAATATATGCATGGGTAATTTTTCAACATTGATCCTTGCAAAGCTTTCTGTTACAAAATTTTCCCTCCTTTCCCCCACCCCCTACCCTAGATGGCAGGTAGTCCAATACATGTTAATTATGTTAAAATATATGACAAATCAAATATATGTATACATATTTATACAATTATCTTGCTTAACAAGAAAAAAATCAGATCTACAAAAAAACAAAAAACAAAAACCTGAGAAGGAAAACAAAATGCAAGCAAACAACAACATGAAAATGCTATGTTGTGGTCCACACTCAGATCCCGCAGGCCTCTCTCTGGGTTGTAGATGGTTTTTTCATCACTGAACAACTGGAACTGGTTTGAAACATTTCACTATTGAAGAGAGCCATGTCCATCAGAATTGATCATCATCGTATAATCTTGTTGTTGCCATATATAATGATCTCCTGGTTCTGCTCATTTCACTCAGTATCAGTTCATGCAAGTCTCTCCAGGCCTCTCTGAAATCATCCTGCTGGTCGTTTCTTACAGAACAGTAATATTCCATGACATTCATATACCATAGTTTATTCAGCCATTCTCCAATTGATGGGCATCCACTCAGTTTCCAGTTTTTAGCCACTACAAAAAGGTCTGCTACAAACATTTTTGCACATGTGGGGCCCTTTCCCTCCTTTAAAATATCTTTGGAATATAGCCCCGGTAGAAACACTGCTGGATCAAAGGGTATACACAGTTTGATAACTTTTTTAGCATAGTTCCAAATTGCTCTCCAGAATGGTTGGATCCATTCACAGTTCCACCAACAATGTATCAGTGTCCCGATTTTCCCACATTCTCTCCAATATTCGTCATTATCTTTTCCTGTCATTTTAGCCAATCTGACAGGTGTGTAGTGGTATCTCAAGTTGTCTTAATTTGCATTTCTCTCATCAATAATGATTTGGAACACTTTTCATATGACTAGAAATAGTTTTAATTTCATCTGAAAGTTGTTCATATCCTTTGACCATTTATCAATTGGAGAGTGGCTTGAATTCTTATAAATTTGAGTCAATTTTCTATATATTTTAGAAATGAGGCCTTTATCAGAACCCTTAAATGTAAAAATGCTTTCCCAATTTATTGCTTTCCTCCTAATCTTGTTTGCATTAGTTTTGTTTGTACAAAAACTTTTTAACTTAATATAGTCAAAATTATATATCTGGTGTTCAATTAAGAGTGCCAGTTTTTCTTTGGACACAAATTCCTTCCTTTTCCACAGATCTGAGAGGTAAACTATCCCATGTTCCTCTAATCTGCTTATAATATCACTCTTTATGTCTAAATCATGAACTACTTAGATCTTATCTTGGTATGTGGTGTTAGATGTGGGTTAAGCCCTAATTTCTTCCATACTAGTTTACAATTTTCCCAGCAGTTTTTGTCAAATTATGAGTTCTTATCCCAAAAGCTGCGGTCTTTGGGTTTGTCAAACACTAGATTGCTATAGTTATTGCCTATTTTGTCCTGTGATCCTATCCTCTTCCACTGATCGACTGGTCTATTTCTTAGCCAGTACCAAATGGTTTTGATGACTGCTGCTTTATAAAACTATATAGTTTTAGATCTGGTACAGCAAGACCACCTTCATCAGCATTTTTTTTTCATTAATTCCCTTGAAATTCTTGACTTTTTGTTCTTCCAGATAAACTTTGCTGTTTTTTTTTTTTTTTAGATCTGTAAAAAAATTTATTGGGAGTTTGATTGGTATGGAACTAAAGTAAATTAATTTAGATACTAAATAAGTAAATTAATTTAGGTAGTATTGTCATTTTTATTATACTTGCTGGGCCTACCCATGAATACTTGATATTTTTCCATCTGATTAGATCTGACTTATTTGTGTGGAAAGAGTTTTGTACTTTTGTTCATATAGTTCCTGACTTTTCCTTGGCAGATAGATTCCCAAATATTTTATACTATCGACAGTTATTTTGAATGGAATTTCTTTTTCTATCTCTTGCTGCTGAACTTTGTTGGTAATATATAAAAATGCTGATGATTTATGTGGATTTATTTTGTATCCTGGAACTTTGCTAAAGTTGTGAATTGTTTCTAATAGTTTTTTAATCAAGTCTCTAGGTTTCTGTAAGTATACCATCATATCATCTGCAAAGAGATAATTTGGTTTCCTCATTACCTACTCTAATTTCTTTAATTTCTTTTTCTTCTCTTACTGCCTAAGCTAACATTTCTAATACAATATTGAATAGTAATAGTGAGCCTTGTTTCACTCCTGATCTTATTGGGAATGGTTCTAGTTTGTCCCTATTACATATGACGCTTGCTGATGGTTTTAAATAGATGCTACTGATCATTTTAAGGAAAAGCTTATTTATTCCTATACTCTGTAATGTTTTTAATAGGAATGGATGTTGGATTTTATCAAATGCTTTTCCTGCATCTATTGAGATAATCATGATTTTTGTTAGTTTGGTTGTTAATATAGTTGATTATGCTGATAGTTTTCCCAATATTGAACCAGCCCTGAATTCCTGGTATAAATCCTATTTGGTCATAGTGTATTATCCGGGGGATGACTTTATGTAATCTATTTGCTAATATTTTATTTAAGATTTTTGCATCAATATTCTTTAGGGAATTTGGATAGTTTTCTTTCTCTGTTTTCACCTTACCTAGTTTAGCTATCAGCACCATATCTGTATCATAGAAGGAATTTGGTAGAATACCTTCTTTCCCTATTTTTTCAAATAGTTTATATAGTATTGGAATTAATTGTTCTTTGAATGTTTGGTAGGATTCACATTTATCTTTTGTTGCTTTCTACCTGTGAGATCTTGGGCAAGTCACTTTATTTGTAAAATGAGGGGAATAGACTAGGTGGCTCCTGAAGTCCCTTCTCCCTCTACATTTAGCATACTCTGGTTCTCTCACTGCCTAAATTTTTATTCCTTTATAAAATCTCAGGCCATTTTTCTACTATCTCTGGGATTTTGTATAAGCTGTATTATTCATTTTAAAAAATACTTTAGTATATGGTAATTTATCACATGGTAAAGTATACATGCTAAGCAGAAGACAGAAGAGGGTCAGAAATCCTGACCCTCGTGGATTTAAAGATGAGTTATTCTGGGATATATAGTTTTCAATGGAAAATACTTTATATTTTTAAAAATGAACAAATATCATTGGGAAAAATAAAAGAATGAGGAAGGTCTCATGAACATTAGGTAGATCTTTTCTGGGAAATTTTTAGAAAAGTATAAATATTAATTGCATTGGCACAGGGAGTTTGGTCTTTTTGATGAAGGGCATACTCATAGTGATGAAATTACAGATTTTTTTTCAGTATCAGAATAATTTGAGATATTGTGAATATATCATAAAGCTTAAAGGAGGTGTTCAGATAGTCTTCATGAGCCAGTGTAGGTGAAAAAATTATTAGTCTCTGGCAATGAACCTCTCAGAATTTAGCTATTTTTTTTTTTTTAATGATTAAGCCAGTTCTTGATGAGGACTCTATAGGAAACTTTAACTGTAATAATAGCAACAATAGCTATCATTTTTGTAGCACTTTAAAGTTTACACAGTGTTTCATCTTCTAATTTAATCCTCGTAACAACCTTGGGAAGTAGTATTTTCTTCCATTTTACAGAGGAGGAAACTGAGACTGTGAGAAATAAAGTGATTTGTTGAGGCTCACACAGCTGGTAAGTGTCTGAGGTAGGAACCCAGGATCTCTTCTACTCCATAATAATAATTTGGAGAGCTAATAATCATATTCAGGATTCTAAAAGATCTAGACAGATCCAAAAAATTGGTTAAAAATAATAAAGTGAATTTAAGGAGGAATAAATATAAAATCCTTACTTGAGTTTAAAAAATCAAGTGCACAAGTTGAAAATGTTATGGGTGAGAATAGATAAAAGTTCTTGTGAAACTAGCATGAAATATTTATAGTTAACTAGAAGCTTAGATTAAAATGAGAGCAGCTAGATGGCTGTCATTGAATGCTAAGCCTGGAGACGGAAAGACTCAGCTTCTTGAGTTCATATCTGGCTTCAGACACTTAACCAGCTGTGTGATCTGGGCAAGTCACTTAACCCTGTTTGCCTTTGTTTCCTTCTCTATAAAATGAGCCGAAGAAGGAAATGACAAAACCATTCTAGTATCTTTGCCAAGAAAAGCCCTAAATGGGGCCACAACTGAACAACAGTATAAAGTGAACATTGACCAAAAAATTGAAACTCTTAGGATGCATTAATAGAGGCAGTGGCTAGAATAAAGAAGGGGATTGTCTGGCAGTACCCCAAGTATTTTTTTTTTAATTGTTAAGTGCTATATTTTAGGAAGGAATAAAAATGTCACCAAGACAATTTATACCTCTGGTCCTACAGAGGCTGATATCTTTTCTCATAGTGTCTTCATACTGCTCTACTCTTTTGGGTTCTGTGACCAGATCACTTAACAAATATGTTCTGTAAAATGGGAAGAATACCGCTTTATAGGGTCATTTAAGGAAAAGGCTTTGCAAAACTCAAAACACCATATTAATGTGTTATTGTTATTCACTTAACAAATATGTTCCTGAGTTTCCTAAGCTGTGAAATGGGAAGAATACTACTTCATAGGGTCATTTAAGAAAAATACTTTGTAAACCTTAAAATACTACATAATGTGTTATTATTAGTTTTTGTTGTTGTTGTTGTTGGTAAATGTTGAGATCATGTTTTTAGTGGGAACTTTGAACATTATGATGTTAGTCGGTGAGAAAATACAATTTGATACTTATTTTACTACTTATGCCCATCATTGGTTTTCTTGATGTCTTTTCCATATTTAAGATAATTTATCATTAACTTGTAATCCTGTCTAATTCTTTCCACTGTTTCCCCAGAGATACTCCATTGAAGTATTCTAGATTTTTGAATTTTCGTGAGTATCTGTTATTCTTTGCCCAGATTTACAGAATAATATATTGAGAATTAAATAATGTAATTTCAGAAAAAAAAAACAGTTGAACAAATCATAAATGAGTGCCCAGAGGAAAAAAGACCCAGCACTTGCTGGATTTACAAACAAATTCTGTCAAACATTCAAAGCAAAATTAATTACAGTATTATATAAATTCTCTGCAAAAATGAGAAAAAAGAGATTCTTTCACATACTTTGTATGATACAAATATGGTTTTTGTAGCTTATCTAGAAAGAAACCAGAGAAAGAAAACTATAGACCAGTATTCTGAATGAAGATGAACTTGCCTCAAAAATATTAAATAAAATATTAGCAAAGAAATCATATTAAAACTTTTTATTTGCAAAACATATGTATGGGTAATTTCTTCAACATTAACCCTTACAAAGCTTTCTGTTACAAATTTTTCCCCCCTACTCCTCACCCCTCCCCTAGATGGCAGGATATCCACTACATGTTAATTATGTTAAAATACTTAGCAAAGAAATCATAACAGCACATTTAAGATACTATATATAATGACTAGGTTGGATTTATATCGGGAATTCAGGATTATTTCAATGTAATAAAGCTATAAAATAAATTTTAAAATGTTGAAAGTTGAAAAAAGCTTTTGATAAAATCCTGCATCTATTTTTGCTAAAAAAAATGCTAAAAAATAGGAACACATAGGATTTTCCATATGATAAGTAGTATCTATATAGAATCAAGAGCGGCATTTTTAGTAATGGTAGGCTAGGGACTCTCTATAAGAATAGGGGTAAAGCAAGGACATTCAATATCTATCATTGTTTTAGTTCTGGGAAAGTTAGCTATATGATAAGAATGAGAATTTGAGGAACTAAGCATAAGTAAAGCTTTTTGTAAATGATATGATGGCCTATGTAGAGAAACCACAAGAGTCAACTACAATTAATGAAAACACCAAAGTTGCAGACAGTAAATTCACATGTCACCATCATTTTTATTGTGTTATCAAGAAAACCCAACAGAGTTAGACAAGTTCCATTCAAAATAACTACATAATATATTTAGAAGTCTGCTTAGACAAAGGAACTCTGTGACTACAATTACACAGTATTTTTATAGAAATAAAGATAGACATAAATAATTGGATAAATATTGTTCATACACAGGCTCTATATAATAAATATGCCAATGAGAATTAATTTATGAATTCAGTACTATACAGATTACACTACCAAAGAATTACTTTTGAATTACATTATTATATTCCTACATATACAGCTGAAAAAAATAATGAAAATTATCTATAGACACAAAAGGTCTAGAATCTGGAGGGAGGCAATGAAAAGAAAGCGTGAAAGGTGCTCTTCTAGTAATTCCTGATATCAAAATGTAATTTTTTTTAAACCCAAAAAGGACCAGTGACATCACAGTGTTGGGGTCAAGGTACATTGTGTTTGACTGTGGCTGATCACTTCATTAGGAGCTTGGAAAGTTCTACCAGGTCGTCACAAGTTGTTTGTTTCAAACTTTGGGATGGAGGTGTTTCTAGATGTGCACTTTCCATGATTCCTTTGTGCTGCAGTAATTCTGCGTAGCACCTAGGGCCCAGTACCTTCTTTGATTTGGGTATACCATGCTTGAGTGTCCTGTACCTGTCTCTCTCAGATCTCCCAATTAATCCTGAAGTTCTTCAGAGATACCTTGAGTGTGTCCTTGGATTGCTTCTAAGCATTGTGGGAACTCTGGATTGAATGACTGTCAGTTCAGTTCTAGAAGACTCATCTGGGCAGGTGATCTTCAGAATCTTCCTAAGATAATTCAAAAGGCTGTTTGGTTTTCTGATGTGGCATTAATCAGACTGTTGAGATTTCATAGGTACCCAACAGGGAATCAGCACAAGGGCGCTGCAGACCTTCACTTTGGGAGGCAGCTTAATACCTTTTTCTCTTCCATACTTTCTTCTGGAGCCTCCCAAACACTGAGCTAGCTCTTACATGTGTCAACCACACCAGCCAACACTGTATCACCCATACATGGAACCACTGGTCTTAGCAAATGGAGAAATTTTGAATAAATTCATTTACCTTGGCAGTATTTTTTCCTAGGGATTCCATATAGATCTCAAAATATAATACAGAGCCATAATCATCAAAACTGTTTGATATGAGTTAGAAATAAATGTTAATGTAAGTATACACATAAAAAAATCCAGCATAGTCCAAAACCCCCAATTCTTATGGTAAGGACACAAATGCCTCAGAAAATTGGAATCTGGCAGAATTTAGATAAAGACCAATATTTCACATAATATACAGAAATAGATTCCACTAATACATAGTTTTGATATAAAAGATCACACTGCAAACACATCAGAGAAACAAGGAAGAATAAACTTTTTGCAAAGCAAAACAGAAACTTTCATTACATAAAAAATCTTTGCATAAACAAAATTAGTGCATGCAAAATTATACGAGATACAGTTAAATGTGGGAAAATGTTTGTAGCAAGTTACTCTGATAAAGATCTCGGATATAAGCCATATAAGCATCTGATTAAGATTTATAAAAAAACAAGCATTCTCTAGTGTCAAAGGATATGACTAGGAAGTTTTCAAAAGAAAAAACAAACTATCAAGATGTATGAAAGTTTGAATGTGAATATATGAACAATTCTCAAAATCATTGGTAATTTGAGAAATGCAAATCAACCCTGAAGTTCCACTTCATAATCATCATATTGACAAAGAGGATAAGTGAAAGTTAGAGTTGTTAAGGAGGACTGCAGGAAATTTGATATACTAACCCATTGTTGATAGAATTGCCATTTGATCCAGCTTATCTGGAAAGCAATTTGAATTTATTTCTTTCAAATACTAAGTTGTGTATAAGTCTATTAGTTTTCTTTTTTTCTTTTCTTTTCTTTTTTTTTTTTTTTTTTTGCTTTTTGCTGAGGCAATTGGGGGTAAGTGACTTGCCCAGGGTCACACAGCTAGGAAGTGTCTGAGACCAAATTTGAACTCAGGTCCTCCTGACTTTAGGGCTGGTGCTCTAACCACTGCGCCACCTAGCTGCCCCCAAGTCTATTAGTTTTCTAACCCCAAAGAGAGGAACCACCTGTACAAAAATATTTTTATCAGTTTTTTTTTCTTATAACAAAGAACTGGAAACTTGGAAGGATGGCTGAAGAAATGATGCTGCATAAATATAACGGAATATTATTGTGATATAAGAAATGATGAAAGAGATGGTTTCAGGAAAACGTGGAAAGACTTGTAAGACAGATGTGGAGTGAAGTGAGCAGAATCAGTAAAACAATTTACATAATAACAACAGTATTTTAAAGAAAAGTACCCTTGAATTTTGGTGATTGCAGTGATGAGCCACAATTCCACAGGAATTCACAGGATGCTGGAACATGCTACACACTTCTTGACAAATATATGGTGAATTTAATCAAAATAAGACATATTTTTGTGTACAGTCAGTTTGGAGATTTATTTTGCTTGCTTGACTATATATATTTATTACAGGTTTTATAGTTTTTTGTTTTTTGTTTTTTAGTTGAGAGTAGGATGAGAGGGAGAGTGAAGTAGAAAAAAAAAGGAAAAAAACCATTTGAGGTTTTTTGTTTTTATGTAAGAAGAATACAGAGGTCAAGGCTAAAAGAGTTCACATACAAGCAGGACAACTTTGAAAGTTATATATTGATTTATTAAGACTTTAGAATTTTTACTAAAAACAAGCCACACATTATGGGGATTCCATATAATATACAATTCCCTTTTTTCCCCTGTTCAGTACAGTAATGTACAGTAGTACATTAGGGAACGCTCGTTTTATTTGGTGTTATGTTCAGATTTTTTTTTTTTAATATGGGAAATACTGTTTGTTCTTTCTTCTTCTTCTTCCTTCTTCCTTCTTCCTTCTTCTTCTTTTCTGAGGCAATCAGGGTTAAGTGACTTGCCCAGGGCCATACAACTAGGAAGTGTTAAGTGTCTGAGAGCAGATATGAACTCCGGTCCTCCGGACTTCAGAGCTGGTGCTCTATCCACTGCGCCACCTAGCTGCCCCGTTTGTTCTTAATGATAAGATATATGCAGTTAAATATCAGAGAGGAAAATACATATTTTGGGTTTTAAATTGTAAGTTAAGCCTAAAATCAATAAGACAAACACATTTTTAAATCATTAAAGAATTTTTCATTTAATTTTTTTCTTTCAGATCTATGAAAAAAAGATGAATTTGGCTGAGATTTGTGACAACGCAAAGAAAGGAAGAGAATATGCGCTTCTTGGAAATTATGACTCTTCAATGGTATATTATCAGGGGGTAATACAGCAGATTCAGAGACATTGTCAATCAGTCAGAGACCCAGCTGTCAAAGGCAAATGGCAACAGGTATGATAATATTATAATATTTTTATTCTGGCAGTAGCCTTTTCTATACTGTAGACTTTAATTTAAAATTTTAAATGATATGCAAATGTAAAGTGTTGAAATTTATTTTTTAATGTCCCTTGAATTTTTTAACATGCAAATTATTGTTACTTAGTTGATAACATATTTCATGAGACATATTTTTAGTTCTAATAGAATTCACTTTCTTCTCATTTTTTAATTGTCTTAATTGTGTGTGTCTCTCTTTCTCTCTCTTTTTGCTGAGGCAATTGGAGTTAAGTGACTTGCCCAGGGCCACACAGCTAGGAAGTGTTAAGTGTCTGAGCCCAAATTTGAACCCGTGTCCTGATTTCAGTGCTGGTGCTCTATCCACTATGCCACCTAGCTTCCCTGTGACTATATGTTTTGGAAGCGTATACTGTTAAAATTATTTTCACCTGCAGTATCAGAATTGACTACTATATTGTCCAAGTGATTGTTATACATGGGTCTATTTAGGAAGCATTAGTTCACTTTTTGTGCTTTTAAAAGGAAAGAAAAGACATTTAGTTCCTTAGCTTTAAAAATGATTATTTTCATTTTTGATTTTTTAAATGTATAACAATAGTTTGTCTTTTCCTTTCCCTTCCCCCCAAATGATAACTTCGACAAAAAATTCATATCATAGATATAATATATACAACTATGGTGCAATTTTTATGAGATTTTCCCCTTGAGAAATTTTTCTTGTCTTGTGAAAGACTTCATACAAATACAGTGAATGAGACAGTAATTTAATAAAGAAATTGCAATTTTTTTTGTCTATTGATTATACAATAGTACAAAATAAATCAAAATTTAGTCTTTAATTTTAACACTAATCCTTACCATTTAAAATCTTTTAAAATTAAAAGAACAAAGTCAAGAATTTTAAAACATTTTCCATTAAAAGTAATATGACAATAGTATAAATAAATCAAAATTTGGTCTCTCATTTTTCCACTAATCCTTACCATTTAAAACCTTTTGAAGTTAAAAGAACAAAGTCAAGACTTTTAAAACATTTTCCATTAAAAATAATATAATAGTACAAATTACTCAAAATTTGGTCTTAAATTTTTCCACTAATCCTTACCATTTAAAAATCTTTTAAAGTTAAAAGAATAATGTTGAGAATTTTAAAACATTTTCTATTAAAACTAAGTATGTCTTCCTAGCTTTTATTCTGATTTTTCTATTTGGCAGAAATGGATACCATAACTCATTGGGCCAAATTATTTTGGTTGCAGTAGCTTTAGTTAAATTAAATTTTTGTTGTATGACTTTGAATACTTTATCTGTGTAATATTGATTGTATGGCAAAATGGCCTTTCTATTTTTTTTTTTTTTTGAAGGAGTTGTCTTTCAGTAATGTCTGATTCTTCATGCCTCCATTTGGTGTTTTCTTGGCATAGATATGGGAGTGGTTTACCACACCTTTCTCCAGCTCATTTTACAGATGAGAAAACTGAGGCAACAGAGTTAAATGTCTTACCTAGTTCATATAGATAGTAAGTGTCTGAGGCTAGATTTGAACTCAAGAAAAGTTTTCCTGACTCCAGGCCTGACACTATCCACTGAGCCCCCTAGCTGTTGGGAAGACCTGAGTTTGTATCCACTCCTAGGCATTTACTAGTTGTTTGGCCCTGGACAAGACACTTAACTCTCTTTGCCTCAGTTTCCTCATTTATAAAATGAGCTGGAGAAGCACATTCTCTCTACCAAGAAAACCCCAAGAGTCAGACATGATTGAAATAACTGAGCAACTACTATTCTTGCATTTTACCCTTGTCCTGTTGCCAATCATCCCTTGCAAAATTTCAGGCTTGGATTATTCCTTCTGTTCAGGGATTCTTTGCTCCTAACCATATATTGGTGAGCAGAACTGGAGCAAACCACACAATCATCCTGACTATGTATATTAAAAATTTATATTCTGTAATTTAAACTGAATTAACTGCAGCGTGACAATCCTTTAATTGATTCCCTGTCTCATTCTCCACAGAAAATGTTTTGGCCCTTTATCTTCAGGCCTCCCTAACCTTTCATACCTGTACCACCTCAGCTGAATACTTTACTTTTTTTATTGTATTGAAAAAACTGAAGCCGCCTTTCTATCTCTGATAGTAAGGAAGCCCCTTCTGGCCAAGGTCAGTCCCTCTGCATGTGTCCTTGAGCCCATTTTCTTTTGTTCTTTTCAACTTAAATCTGTCATTCCCTCATCCCCTTAACTTCATAAACTAAACCAACTCAGAAACCTTCACCAGACATGACCATTCTCTCCAGTTATACTTCTATATCTAATTTTTCAGTAAAACTCTTAGAATTAACTATTTTTGCATACATATGACATATATTTTTACACTTATAAAATCATTAACATTTTCTCCATTTGTTTTCAGTTTATGCAGTCAACAAAACAATAAATCAAATGGTGATTACAGTATGATACAATGCAATGCACATTTTCTTTCTTTTTTTTTAGATTAAAGCTTTTTATTTCTAAAACACATCTATGGATAATTTTCAACCTTCGTCTTTGCAAAACCTTGTGTTCCAAATTTCCTACCCTTCTCCTACCCTCTCCCCTAGATGGTAAATAGTGTGTTAAACTCCTGCTGCAGTTCTTCTATACATATTTCTGCAATTACAATTCTGCACAGGAGAAAACAGATCATAATGTACATTTTCATAGTATCTGTAATGTGCCAAGCATTGCTAAATGCTGAGCATACAAATAGAGTTTACAGTCTGCTTTCCAGGAGCTTACAATCTGTTGAGGAAAGACAACACACAAAAGTAGGCAGGAAAGTGGAAGTGAAGGAGATGAGGATACTGGAGGGTATGCATTTTGGGGGCATGATGTTCCTGGAGTTGAGATCAAGCAAACATGCAGATAGAAAATGGAGTAAGCTGTCTATATCTATATCTATATCTATATCTATATCTATATCTATATCTATATCTATATCTATATCTAGCCCTTTCTAAAGGAAAACTTTGGGTGAAGTTTAGTATTTTACCCTCCAGCCCTCCAATCAGAGGGGAGAGGAGGCTGAGACAGGTGGGAAGGTGTTGAATATGAGACTGAATTAAAGAGCATGGTGAGGAGATTATAGCATTTGTTGATTTCCATTGTGTGAATGTTCACACTGAAAATTTAACTGTCATCAATTGGAGATGACTCCAGCACACCTTTGCATGTAACAAGTAAGAACAATTATTGATATTTATTTTTATATCACTTCCTGGTAGGGTCTTCTTAAGGATTTACTTCTTAAATTTGTTTTATCTATAAAGTTGGAATTGGACTAGATGATCTCTGAGGTCTTTTTCAGACCCTCATATTCTATGATCTTAAGATATTAAAGGGATCTGATTTCAGTCAGTTTAGAAATAACTTGTTTTACTGTGTTCCCAAGGCTACAAGCCACGTTCAAAGGACCTTGAAGATTGATTTAAATAGGTTGGTTTTGAATCTTCATCTCAAATGCAGCCTTTTCTCTCCCCCAGATCTTTGAAATTAATCATTATTGTTTGGTGGATCTTGACAGTGAACAGTCTTAGAGTATCTCAGAATATAAACTATAATCCTGCGTCTATAGAGTAGCAAGTTTGTACACATTGTGAAGGTGCTCCATTTAAAATAGTTTCTTTAGGAGATTCTACTGTTAAACCTATACAAAATAAGTGCAAGGTGAAGGGGTAGGGCTTCATGCAGAAGGTAGCATTTGAATCATGCCTTAAAAAAATAGAAATTCTAAAACACAGTGGTCAAGAGGAAGAGCATTCCAGGGTTGGGGGGACAGCAAGTACTTTAGTATTCCTGTATTATCAATGACAAAGATAAGTGTACAGGTGATATGATTTTCCAATGTATACATGAGACAAAACTGGGAAGATTAGCACAGTGGATAACAAAGTCTGGATCCAGACTTTTTAAAGTAAGATTCTGACAGTAACATTGATCTGAATCTTATAAAATGAAGTTTAACAGGAATAAATGTAAAATTTAGTTTGGTTCAAAAATTAACTGTACAAGGAGAACAGTACTGCACAACAGTTCATCTGAAAGAGATCTGGGTCTTCTTTGTTGTTTTTACTATAAGCCCAATATGATCCAACCCTACAGTTTTGCCTTCAATTGTAAAGGGTGTTGAGGGGGAGGACTAACATCTCTGGTGTAAGGACCTGCTGAGCTCTTTGGGTGCTGCTTGTGCACTTTGGGGCACCCCTTCATCCAGCTCTCATCAAAGGCTCCAAGAAAGCTTATGCAGCAGTCACATGTTCTGTCTTAACAGACAGGCTCTGTTCAGGGTCTTGGTCTGAACTCCCAAGTGACCTGGGTCTTATATGACCAGCAAAGCCTGGCCACCTGAATAGCAAAGACTGTGAGTAATGAGGGGCAAGAGCCAAGATGGTGAAAGACTCTGTTTATTACAAAGCCTCTTAGCCCTTTTATATCTTTGGTACATTCCTTCAGTCCCTTTAAGATAATGTAAGCATACTCTAACCTATAACAACTATCTACTTCCTAATAAGGAGATCCTTCTCTATGGCAGGAAGCTACACATAAGTATAGAGTGTGCATTCCTTTTCTAATAAGGTATACAGGTATGTGGGTATTGTTCTCTCCTCCCGGATCTGAAACACCTCTCCTGGAACTGCCATGTTGCCACTCGGGTGGGGCCCCGGACCTGGCACGTTGTTGCTCGAGTAGGACCCCTTCCTCCCTAAAGGCTATTTTGTTCACCTGTGCAAAGGTTGCCCTCAGTTTATCTAAGTCACACCTTGAGCGATGCCCATGGCTGGCAGGGGGCAAGGCAAGTCCTTCCTCTATAAGGCTCGAACAGCTTGAGGGTAACTGATCAGACTCAATGCCTACCCCAAGCATGTGAAAACTCCCCCTGGTGGTGTGGGCAGCTGAGGCTGTGAAGGCTATGGAGCTCTTAGAGATACCCAGATTGCCAAGTGCACTCTCGCCATAGTTAATTAGTGTCCTGAATTTTGTCTTGCCACTGGACTTTGATGACTCTGGAAAAGAGAGTTTGGTGGCTTTGTTCAACTCAGCTTCACTTCATTCCAAATCATCACCCTGTGATGTCATTGTCCTTTTTGAAAATGAAGGGCAAACTGCAGCAATTGCCTTTGATAGAACTAAAGTGATCTTAGGGTGTATTAAGAGAGGTTTAAGTTTAATATTGAGGAATAATGAGATGATTTTTTTTGGTTCACATTTGTGATTTCCTCAGTGTAAGGACCACCCAATGAAGAACTTCTACCAATGCAGATGGTAAATGCCCAAGGACCTGAGTGGTTAAATGTTTTGGCCAGGTTAATATGGGATTTGTCATTGGTGAGACTTGATATTGACCAGCTCCTGAGTGACTTATGTGAATAAGGGCATACTTCCATTTTATCTCCTCAGCTGTCAAAACACACATGGAGAATTTTGTTCCATTCAGAAGTACACTGATAAATTTTTTTTTTTTGCTTTTTCCTGAGGCAATTGGGGTTAAGTGACTTGCCCAGGGTCACACAGCTAGGAAGTGTCTGAGACCAGATTTGAACTCAGGTCTTCCTGACTTCAGGGCTGGTGCTTTAACCACTGCGCCACCTAGCTGCCCCAGTACACTGATAAATTGAAGATTATCCAGGGGATGACAACTGGGATGCTGAAGGATCATGAGAGTCCTTAGGGGGGAACAGGGGAGCTATCTTCAAGTATTAGAAGAACTGTCATATAGAAAGAAGATTATACTTGTTCTGTTCCAGATTGAAAAAAAAATTAAGAAATGGTGTATGGGAGTTATGAAGACATAAATTTTATCTTGTGAGAAAACTTTCTAAAAGTAAGAGCTCTACAGAAATGCATTTGACTGCCTTAGGAGTCATTGGTTCACTATTCTTGAGGTCTCTTAAGTAAAAGTTTGGGTAACCAACTTATCAGGTAAAGGATATCCAAGATGTCTCCTTAAGTTTCTTCCACCTTTGAAGTCAAGGATGGAGAGAGATCATTCAGTAGGAATTAGTGGTCAGTACTCTGTGGAAATAAGAAGGGAAGGAATCAAAGGCATACATAGAAACATAAGTTTTGGCAAAAAGAAAAGCCCTTTGTTGGAGGCGGGGACAAAGAAGGGTAAAATGGGGATTGATGTAGACGGAATTTCATTGTAGAAGTGGGACAAGAAGGAGCTTGTGACAGAGCCTTTTTTGTTGTTGAAGGAGGAGGGTGAGTAATGGGGAAAGCTGCATGAGGAGGCTTGAGGAGACAAAAGGCTTGTGATAGCTGTGCAGGTCGAGAGCTGATTAATCAGAGGAGAATAAAAGCATTTCCATGTTGCAGTGAGGGCCCAGCTGAGATCAGAGAACATAAATTTGTAGTGGACAGTGAGGCTGATGGTGATTTTGAAGGAGTAGAAAAGGTAGATGTAGAGGTAACAGTTTGAGTCCCATACACAAGGCATGCCAGAGTTAGTGATGGACAAGGGGGTTAGGAATTCAAAGCCAGAGAATTGTGCAGAGATGAGCCAGTTAACTAGTGGAGGAGAGTGAGATCGCAGCAGTGCTGAGAGCAGGGAGAGTGACGTGGCTTCCCACTTATATGTGTCTGTGGAGTGTCCTCCTCTGCTCTTCTGCCTCTCAGCTCTTATGTGCAGTTGATTTATCAGGTCCTATCTCTTTTGCCTCTTCATTTGGCGCCCTTCTTTCCACAACCATTCTAGTTCAAGTTCTTATCTCTTTCCTGTACTATTGCAATAGACTTTCAATTGGTCTCTTCCTACCTAGACTTTCTCCTTTATCATCCTTTTCTCCTTCACATAATAGATCCAACCTGTTCAGTTCCATGTTCAAGAATCTACAGCTTACTATAGACTCACCCATAGCATTTAAAGCCCATCATAATCTCACTCTTGGACTGTCTTTTGGGGTTCATTGAACATAACTGTTCTTGCCATTCTTTGTTCTAGATAGACTGTCCCTTCACCTTATATCATATGATTCTCTTCTGGAATAAATCACCTCCTCACTTTTTACTAGTAGAATTCTTAGCGTCTTTCAAAGCTCAGTTCAAAGTCTGTTTCCTGCACTCTGACACCCAGCTCCCTTCCTAGGTAAAAGTATCTCTCTCCTCCATTTATTTTCTCCTTATTTTGCATCTATTTTACATTTACTACTTTGGGTTTATGGTGGCCCCCACCTCATTGCTCTCAGTAGAATGTAAACTTTTTGAGATCAGGGACTTGTTTATTCTTGTCTTTGTCTCCTCATCATATAGTATAAGACCTATGTAGTGATCATAGATCTTGAGTCGGCAGTGGCCTCAAGGACCATCTAGTCCAGCCACCTCACCTTATTGATGAGGAAACCAAAGTGAGAGAGCTGAAGTGATTTGCTGAAGGTCACGCAGGCAGGCCAGGCCTTCTGCCTCCAGAGCCACTGCTGTTTTCACTGCAGCTCAGTGCTGTCACAACAGGTGCTCACAAAAAGTTTGGGGAACAAGCGAGTTACTGGGTTAGAAGGAGGGAGATAAAGAGAAGAATGGGAGATTGTGGAAAGAGATTCCAGATTTTGGATCTTGGAGTTGGAGCATTTATGAGTGAGAGTTACAACAAGGCTGTTGGCAGAGGTCTTGAGAATTAGTACATAAAAGAATAAAATGTCTTGAGTGCTGAGGAAGCTGATGAATTGGAAGATGAGTTTCTGTATTGAAGTCCCTAAGTATGAGGGCAGGGGCTGGAGTGGAGAAGAAGGCTGGGAGCCCTCACTATTAAACTTTTTGAGAACAAAAAGGAAATTTACTTGAGGATGGTATATAACTGCAACAAGATGATATAGAAAAAAGAATGAGCTTCAAAGGAAGGGGGAGAGTGCTGAGTGATGATGGCAGACAGTGGATGTGAGAGCAGTGGCCATGAAGAAGGAGCAAAAGGTGTGCCTGTTTCTCCTTGTGACCCACTGTGTAAGGGTACACGAAAGATGGCCTTTCTAATTTGTGAGCAAAAAGATAAAAGTGTGAGAATAAAGATGAGAATTTTATTAACAATAGAAGAGAAAGAATTTAATTTTTCATCTTGTTTTGTAGGTACATATTTATTTACCCAGTTTTATCTCTGCTGTAAGATCATTTTGTTTTCTGTACTATTGTGTTTCCATTCCTGTGGAAACTACCCTGTGTCTTCATTTACAGATGACTTTTAGGTGGCACAGTGGACTTGGAAGCCATGAAGACTGGAGTTCCAAAATTGTCTCAGACCATGGTACATCTCAGCCTCAGTTTCCTCATGTGTAAAATGGGGATAATAATAGCACCTATCTCCCAAGGTTGTTTTAAGGATTAAATGAAAAAACATGTGTAGAGTGTTTGTAACCTTCAAGTGCCATATAGCTAGCTCGGTATTATTCCCTGTTTAATACTCTTATCAGCTGTACTAAAAATTCATAAATAGCATGTCTTGAAAATTATCTTTGAATACACTGAGCCTGGAGCTCAAAAGACCTGGAGTTAAAATCTTTTCTCTTACTCCATACTAGCTGCCTAACAGAATTTAAAGTGAGCCAATCTTGCTGAGCTCTAGGTAACAACTTTTTAAAAGAGTTACCTTCTTAAATTAGGGAAAAGTTGGGAAATTACAGATCTTGATATGTTGGTTGTCTGACAAAAATGTTTTCAAAAGTTTTTTAATATGTCTGCAACAATTAATATAGCGCAAAGAAATTTTTTGCCTTCAGTCATTTTGGTCTTGTCTGACCCTTTGTAAGCCATTTGGGATTTTTCTGGCAAAGGTTTTTTAGCTCATTTATAGAAGAGGAA
This sequence comes from Myrmecobius fasciatus, assembly GCA_023553655.1. NCBI lineage: Eukaryota > Metazoa > Chordata > Mammalia > Dasyuromorphia > Myrmecobiidae > Myrmecobius > Myrmecobius fasciatus. The sequence goes on along the minus strand of JAJPUD010001667.1, from coordinate 58,740 downwards.
ACTGAGGCAAATAGGGCTAGTTGATTTTTTTTTCTTTTTTTTGATTTTCTTTTTTTTAATTAAAGCTTTTTATTTACCAAACATATGCATGGATAATTTTTCAACATTGACCCTTACAAATCTTGCTGTTCCAAATTTTTCCCTCCTTCCCCCCACCCTTTCCCCTAGATGGCAGGTAGTCTAATACATGTTTAATACATATATTAAAATATATGGCAAATCCAATATATGTATACATACTTATATAGTTATCTTGCTGTACAAGAAAAATTGGATCTACAAGGAAAAAAAACCTGAGGAGGAAAACAAAATGCAAGCAAACATCAATAGAGAGTATGAGAATGCTATGTTGTGGTCCACATTCAGATCCCAGAGGCCTCTCCCTGGGTGTATATGGCTTTCTTCATCACTGAACAATTGGAACTGGTTTGAATCATCTTATTGTTGAAGAGAACCATGTCCATCAGAATTGATCATCATATAGTTTTGTTGTTGCCATGTATATTGATCGTCTGGTTCTGCTCATTTCACTTAACATCATTTCATGCAAGTCTCTCCAGGATTTTCTGAAATCATCCTCCTGATCATTTCCTACAGAACAATAATATTCCATGACATTCATATATCATAATTTATTCAGCCATTCTCCAATTGATGGGCATCCATTCAGTTTCCAGTTTCTTGCCTCTATAAAAAGAGCTGCCACAAACATTTTTGCACATGTAGGTCCCTTTCTTTCCCTCCTTTAAAATCTCTTTGGGATATAGGCCCAGTAAAAACACTGCTGGGTCAAAGGCTATGCACAGTTTGATAACTTTTTGAGTATAGTTCCAAATTGCTCTCTAGAATGGCTGGATCCGTTCACAGTTCCACCAACAATGTATCAGTGTCCTAGTTTTCCCACATCCCTTCCAACATTCGTCATTATCTTTTTCTGTCATCTTAGCCAATCTTACAGGTACATAGTGGTATCTTCGAGTTGTCTTAATTTGCATTTCTCTGATGAATAATGATTTAGAACACCTTTTCATATGACTAGAAATAGTTTCAATTTGTTCATCTGAAAATTGTCTGTTCATATCCTGTGATCATTTATTAGAAGGTCATACAGCTAGTAAGTGTCTTGAGGCTGGATTTACATTCAGATTCTCCAGACTGTAGGACTAATACAACTGTGCCATCTAGGTGTCCTCTCTCCCTCCTACTCTTACCCCATTGTGAGGAGGAAAAAAAGAAAAAAAATTCTTATAATATGTGCAGAGACAAGCAAAGCAAATTCTCTTGTTGATGAGTAGTTTCAAAAAATATGCCTTATTCTACACCTCTGAGTTCCGTTTCTTCTCTGTCAGGAAGTGGGTAGAATGTTTCATCAGTTATCTGAAATCATGGAGAGTCATTACATTGATATAATTTCTTATAACTTTGAAAGCTATTTGTAAACTATTTCTTGGTTTTGCTCTTTTCATTCTTCATAATTAACAAGTCTTCAAAATTGTTTTTCTAATATTGGTTTTAGAATCATTTTTCTTGTTCTTTTTACTTTAATCTGTCAGTTAAATAGTTCCTATGTCTCTCATAAATCATCTGTTTCTTCATTTCTTACACAAAATAGTACTCTTACATTTGGTTATTCTGTGTAAAAAAATTTGAATAGAACTGTGCTTTTAGAAGTTTTGTAAACATGAATCAAATCTTGTAAAATAAATGTTGATTTTTTTTAAAGGTTCGACAGGAATTGCTAGAAGAATATGAACAAGTTAAGAGTATTGTCAATACCTTAGAAAGTTTTAAGATAGACAAGCCCCCAGATTTTCCTGTATCATACCAAGATGAACCATTCCGAGATCCTGCTGTTTGGCCTCCTCCTGTTCCAGCAGAACACAGGTAGTCTATGGATTCTTTGTTCTATATTTTTTCTGATTCTTGTTATGATTATGACTGCTTTTAGGGATGAAAAGGATATGTATCTGAAAAAAATTGAATAATGTTTTTTTGTTTTTATCATTAATAAAATACCTTTTTTATCAGCAACTCCATATACATATGTGTGCATATCTATTTATCAAAAACTATTCCATATGGTTTGCTGGTTTTAAATTGATCCTAGTGAGAAGGGAGTTAATCACATAAAGTATTGTACCAACTCCCATAAAGTATTGTACCATTTACATTGCATAGGTATTATTTTGTAAAGACAAATCTTGTTCTGAGTATAGTTACTTAGCCTTATTTCAGCTGTATTTATGTGATAAAGAACTACATTGAGACAATTTGCTTATCTGATCATGATTTTGAATACTGCTTCTTTTTTTTTTGACTTAGAGAACCTCAGCCATAAAGTTCATGTATTATGTAATAAGATTCTTCAAAGATCAATAAGACAACCCCCCCCAAATATCAGTTAATACATGTCACTCTTTCTTTTCAATGGGTTTTTACAAAATATTTTTCAAATGCCTTTTTTTTTTTTAAACTGAGGCAACTGGGATTAAGTGACTTGTCCAGGGTCCCACAGCTAGGAAGTGTTAAGTGTCTGAGACCAAATTTGAACTCATGTCTTCCTAACTTCAGGGATGGTGCTCTATCCACTGTGCCACTTAGCTGCCCTTTAAATGCCTTTTTGCAACCCAGACCTTATGTGTCTCTGGCATTCTTCAATCTGCCAGTCTAGTCACTAATAAAAGGGAAATTTGATCAGGTTGGTACAACTTAATCTTTATAAACCCATAATGTCATCTTTTTCTCTAACTGTTCACAAACTATTCTTTTATTTTTTTAATTCAGTTTTATTTTCAGTTCCAAATTCTCTTCCATTGACAGTGCCCTTTCCCATTCATTGAGAAGGCAAGAAATATAAATTTTGTATGATTTCATATTTATAGTAATGTTCTGTATTAGCATTAGGAAAAGAAAGAGAAACAAAATATGTTTCGGTCTGTACTTTTGAGTCAATCAGTTGTCCATCTGTTTTATCATGAGCCCTTTAGAATTATGGTAGATTACTATAGTGATCAGAGTTAACTAAATCTTTCATTGTTGATTATTTTTAGAGTATTGCTGTTATTGTGTAAATTGTTCTTCTGTTTCTGCTTATTTCACTCTGTTCATGCAAGTTCTTTTCAGGTTTTTCTGAAACTATCTCCATCATTTCTTACGACCCAACAGTATGTCATCACAATCATATATCACAGTTGTTTCAATCATTCCCCAATTGATGGATGTCCCCTCAGTTTCCTATTCTTTGGCTCCATAAAAAAGTCTTCTATAAATTTTTTTTGAATATATGGGTTCTACAGTTTAATAATGGGAGGTATATAAACCAGGAATTTATATTAAACCCCTTAGTCTATGGATTAAAGCATATGCCTTTTCCCTTCGTTTTAAAAAATTGGCAATTTTCTTACTTACAGTTGCTTGGAACCTGTTCCATTCACCTCACTTTCTCCAAAAGTGCTCTGCAAGTTCTTTCATTATCCTGTAATGTAGTTTGTCTAGACCAAGGTGATTAGAATTCTTTCTAAGTTACATAGGTGCTCTGCCTTTTTCTTAGTTACCTTGGTTTTAAAATTTGTGGGCTATTTTCATTTTATTTTTATCAGTCTGAAGATTATTCTCCTTCGTAGATGAAACAGAAACCAAATTAGAGTTGAATATTTCTGCCTTTGTTTTTTTCCCCATAATCCATTCTCATTTTACCTAGAGCAAGCAGAGCTTCTATCTGTTATTTTTCCCTCCAAAATAACTCAAACTCAAACCAAACAGGCCTTTTTTAATTGTCTTATTTCTAATCTCCTTGTGGCATGAAGGTGACTCTGGATTCCTGCAGGCTTTGTCAGTAGAATGAAAGCTCTAATAGCCTATCATGCTCAGATTTTGTATGTGGTCTTGATGGTTTGAAAGTACTATCCAAGAACTGACATAGTTAATAGTAGAGAGTCTCATCGATGGGTGTCTGGGTGATAAATTGTTTGTCAGTGGCAAATGGTGAATTAAAGAAAAGAAAAAAAAATGGCTCTCAGGCCTGTGTAGCCCCCTTGTATGCTTCTACAGTAGTGGTGGTAGAATTATGGAAAAGTGAAAAGGGCTGCTAAAAATGATGCTTTTTGTCAATCTATATAAATATTACTTTAGTTATAGACTCTGAAGGTGACATCTTTGTTTTGATAAACAAAACTAAAAGATAGAAGGAAATTGCAGCCATTTGGGAGGCTAGCTCCTAGGCTATTCTTGGAAAAAGGAACAAAGAAATTGGTGGAGTTGTTTTTATTGTATAACAAAAAGCATAATTTCATGGATACATGGTCATCTTAACCTGTAGTAGTCATGGAAATCATAGATAAGAAGGTACTATGAAGATAATCATAACTAATATACCAGTATCTACTGAGGAGGGTAAAATAGAGAAAGGCTGCTAACAACTTGATAAGTTCCTTCAAACCAAATCAACACATGCTTTTTTCTTTTAGAACTTATTAATGCCTTTTATATTCTTACTTTATAATCATTTCCCAATATATCATCCTCATCATTTGAACTGTCTTGTAAGCCCCCCCCCAAGTAAATAAAGCCTACTGACAAAGTGAAGACATGGATATGAAGACATGACAGACAGTGTTTAAACTTGATTAACTTTGATTAGAAAGCTGGCACAGAGGAAATGATGGAAAGTATTTTGGAAGTTTATTTCTTGGGTTTGAGAAATGAATCAGGTCAACCCAGTAGGTTCTCCAGTTCAGTCATTTTTCAGTCATGTCCAACTAGAGTGGTTTGCCATTTCCTTCTTCAGCTCATTTTACAGAGAGGAAACTGAGGCAAACAGGGTTAAGTGACTTGGCCAGGATCACACAACCAGTAAGTCTCTGAGACCAGATTTGAAATTTCCTGACCCTAGTTGCAGCACTCTCTCCACTGTGCCCCCACTTGCCCCTGTATATTCTACTTTCCCACCTGTGTCTTATATTTTCTTCTAGAAAAGACTTGAAAGACTGTGGATATGATAAGCTTCAAACAACCTCATAAATAATAAAATGAAATTTATATTAATAGGAAAAATTATCTGAGTATTATATCTGAAACAGATGCTTTAGAGTATCAGCTAGTTCAAAAAAAGGTAAAAATCAACATTGAATTAAAAGAAAAGATAGCAAATAAAGATACTGTGAACAATTGCTACAAATTGAAACTGATTTATTAAAATGATCCCTAATTGGTAATAGCAAGAAATGGAATAAGACAAAAATATTATTACCATTTCTTGAAAAAATGTAACTTTTGCATTTGTCAAAGTAGAGACCAAGTCAGATGAGAAAGCACCAGAGCCAGGAATTTCCTGATTACATTGTCCATTGTAGAAAAATGGAAACTAAGAGAAATACTGATTTGTAATACAAGTTCATAGGTAAAGCCCTTGAGAAGAAGGTGATAACAGATTATGCAATTTTTTTTATATAACAAGAAAAAAGAGCAAACATAAGTCAAAAGAAAACTTGATGTGAGATCCAAATAAAACATTGTACCAACAACACTTGCAAATTAAAGTGACAGGTTAATTAATAGATGTCAAATGGATCAAAGTTGTCAGTGTTTCTTTTATGATCTGTTTTTATGATCAGTGGCAGCAATGACCACATTTGACTTCTAGCATTTCATTCTTAGAGGTGATATATAAAGAAGTAAGAATGACTTTCAGGAAGGTAGGAACAGTGACTGAACCATTCTAAGCTTATATGGAGGAAATTTGTGCTGGAGGCAGCATGATTTTTAAAGAATTGAGAGGTCTTGCTAAGATTGGGGAGAAGATACCAAAAGAAGACAAAACCATGGATGATAGTCATGCTCAAACAAGGTAACTGATAGAATGTCAGCTACCGACATTCTTTTATATATACATGCAGTATATATAATCCTAGATAGGTGTCATTTGTGTATCATAGATAAAATATATCGATTTTCTCATTTTCATGAAAATTATCCTATATTAAGGGATATCCTTAATGAAGATGCCCAAAGGTATTGGGCAGATTTCAACACCTGTTCTCTACATCACTTCATTTCTTTGAAGATATACAATTGATTGTTGTACAACTCATATGTGATCCCACTGTGTTCACTGTTTATTGATTGCCAAAACCCTCCCCAGGACCCTTCACCCCCCCCCCCCCCCCGCAAAAAAGGGAAAAAATCAGTGTAGCTTTAAATGCTTGTTTCCAACAAGGAATCTTTTTTGAACATATAATTTAAAAAAAATTCCTTGGTATAAATAGTCATGGAGATAACATTTTAGTTATTCATTGATTTAAAAGAGAAATGTGTGTTTGCTAAAGATGTGTACCATTGTCATGGACGATGTCCTATAGAAGTTGTATGTAAATAGAAGAATAACTCCTTATATGTAGCATGGTTCTTCAGATATCCATGTTTACAGATGACATTATTTATTGTTACAGTGATTATTTGAAAGATAATTGACCTAATAATTCATGTTAAAAAACAAATTAAATGGGTGAAAATGCCTTTTGTTTTGATTATGAAATGAAGTTGGATGACTGTATTTACTACATCTTTATTTCAGTGTGTATATTTGAAATAAACATTGCTGATGGGCAGATTGTCTAGAATCAGATAGGAAAAAGAGATCAGATTTGATATTGTTTTTGTAAATTGGGTTGTGTTTTTAATGATGTCAAACTGTTCTTTAGCATGAAGACCTGTCTTTTCAACATAAATGTTCTGTGATTGTGGATCTTAGAACATCAATTTTTACATGTGACCAAGCAGCATATTTTCAGTAATAATGCACATGAATGAAATAGTGTAAGGATATATTTTAGAAAGTACAGAATTGGAAGAGGGAGCAGGCAGTCACATGGCATGAGAGAGATGAGAGATGTGTAACTTTAGGTACTGCATTAGTAAGTGAGATTGAAAAAAAGAGCTTGAGGAAGGCTTTCAGCATTTTCAGTGCAACTTACATAGAAAATATAAAGACTGAATGAGCAGCTTGTGTGTCTGGAGGAAACACCCACATTGATGGAATCACAGACTGAGTAGAGTTTTGAAGTATTCTTAAAACAACTTTACTCCTCTTTTTTTATCCATTTTCACTCACATGTATGTTCTCATTTCCATATAATTGGGTTTGTTCTTTTGAAATCTGATTTGTTGATGAACTTTCTGTGTACCAAATATTGATTGGTCTTTTAGACACCTTACATTTTGTTTTCCTCCTTGGAACTGATGACAACTCCATCACCAAAGTTTTAATTTGTGAATGCCTTTCATGATTCTTGAGCTGACACCATTTTTTTTGGAACTCTGTGCCCTGTCTAGTTTCTGAGTCTTTTTTTTTTAACTGTTGCAGGATTCAAAATAGAATGTAGATGGTATTTTCCTTATCTATGGCACATTCAGTTTCCTGAGGTTCACTTTATTTCCATTTCTGGCATCATCATTTTTATTATTACCTCACTGATTGTGAAAGTAGAGGAAGGAATACACTTCAGAAATAATGCCTTTATGTTTATGTTATATGAAAAATTAGTAGTTTTACAAAAAAAAACCCTAAAACCCAACTTCATGTGCAAAATAATCTGGTGTTAAATATTTTTGAAAAATTCTATCAATCACATAATTTTGATCATATTAAGTTAAAAAGTTTTTGTACAAACAAAACTAATGCAGACAAGATTAGGAGGAAAGCAATAAATTGGGAAAGCATTTTTACATTTAAGGGTTCTGATAAAGGCCTCATTTCTAAAATATATAGAGAATTGTCTCATATTTATAAGAATTCAAGCCATTCTCCAATTGATAAATGGTCAAAGGATAGGAACAGACAATTTTCAGAGGATGAAATTAAAACTATTTCTAGTTATATGAAAAGGTGCTCCAAATCACTATTGATCAGAGAAATGCAAATTAAGACAACTCTGAGGTACCACTACACACCTGTCAGATTGGCTAAAATGACAGGAAAGAATAATGATCAATGTTGGAGGGGATGTGGGAAGACTGGGACACTGATGCATTGTTGGTGGAACTGTGAACAGATCTAACCATTCTGGAGAGCAATTTGGAGCTATGCTCAAAAAGTTATCAAACTGTGCATACCCTTTGACCCAGCAGTGTTTCTATTGGGCTTATATCCCAAAGAAATCATAAAGGAAGGAAAGGGCCCCACATGTGCAAGAATGTTTGTGGCAGCCCTTTGTGTAGTGGCTAGAAACTGGAAACTGAATGGATGCCCATCATTTGGAGAGTGGCTGAATAAATTATGGTATATACATGTTATGGAATATTATTGTTCTTAAGAAACGACCAACAGGATGATTTCAGAGAGGCCTGGAGAGACTTGCATGAACTGATGCTGAGTGAAATGAGTGGAACCAGGAGATCATTATACACGGCAACAACAAGACTATATGATGATCAATTCTGATGGACATGGCTCTCTTCAACAATGAAATGTTTCAAACCAGTTTCAGTTGTTTAGTGAAGAAAGCCATATACATTCAGAGAGAGGGATATGAAATGTGGACCACAACATAACATTTTGATGCACTCTATTGATGTTTGCTTGCATTGTGTTTCCTTTCTCAGATTTTTTTTATTGTAGATACAATTTTTCTTGCACAGCAAGATAAGTGTGGAAATATATATATACATATATTCTATTTGTCAAGTATTTTAACATAATTGACATGTAGTAGATTTCCTGCCATCTAGAGGAGGGGTGGGGACTAGGGGGGAAAAATTTGTAATGGAAAGCTTTGTAAGGTCAATGTTGAAGAATTACCCATACATATGTTTTGCAAATAAAAAACTTTAATAAAGGGAAAAAAACAAAAACAAACAAAAAAAGAAAAATTCTATCACACACACAGTGTGGTTGTTTAAATATATGTCTCAGAGACAGTAAAAATTCCCAATAAAATGGAAATTAATTGTGCTTTGTGTTTTTATACACCTATGGGCACTTTTAAATAAGTATTCAGCATTATATAAATTTTGTTTGCTTAATTCTTGTAAATTATAGAGGAGGGAAAGCAGACATTACAAATATTTTAATGCACAAATAATCTTTGAAATAAACTTTAGTCTTAAATGTAATTTTAAAAATAGATTTTTATAGATTTATTTTGGTTTTATTTAGATTTCACCTGTAACTGTTCATCTCTCTCTCTCAAAGAGCCGTCACTAATAACAAAGAATTAAAAAAGAAACAAAGAAAAAAATTCTTTAGTAAAATTATAACAAAAACAGTTTGACATTTTATTTAGAGTACCATCTCTCTGAATCCCTTGTTTCTGCAAAGGATTGATGTTAAATTCCCCTTCTCCCACCTAGGATAAAGAGATGAAGGGCGCTAATTAGCGAGACTTACCTTCGAAGGTTTTTAGAAGACTCCAATAAGACTGCCTGCAGTCCTATCATAAATTCACAGAGCTGCCCAGCCAGATATTTTGATATAGCACATTTACCGCCAACTACATCATTATTATATTCACCTGCTACTCACACATGACTCTTCTATACTAACTTACTTCTGCCTACTGCTCCATGCTGCTGTCCAGTTGAGAGAGAGCCGAAAGAGCTGAGCGTGCTGAGAGAGTGCTGAGAGCTGAGAGAGTGCTGCAAGCTGAGAGAGAGAGAGAAAGCAGCCTTACTTCTTGCTTATATACAGTTTTTGACGTCAATACAATTTCAAATTCCTTAACCTTTTTCCTGGCTTGTGATTGGCTCTTAAAGAACAGGATCATATACCCTCAGGTAAAACTTTTTTTTTCTAGCTCTGCCTTTTCAGCCTTTTTTGTTATGCCTGCTTTCTCTAGGAAAAAACGTGTAAACCAGTCACTTATCAATCAGTCACTTAGACACTAGGTATTAACAGAGTGAGGGAAAGCATCTTGTTATAGCCTTCTTTTTTGGGGAGGGAGGTAAGTTTGTTTTTTAATAATTTTACATTATTCAATTTAGATCTTTTTGTGGTTATTTGTGGTTATTTTATCACTTTTGTTTCCTGAGTCTCCTTGCTTTACTTTTCATCAGTTCACAGAGCATTTTTCAGGCTTCTATATTTATCAGGTTTCTAATAATATGCCATTACATTCACATTATACAAATTTGTTGAGATATTTCCTAATTTGTTAGCATCTGTTTTGTTTCAAATTCTTTGCTAAAAAGTATTGCTATAGATATTTGGGAAATATATGCAACTTTTTTTTTGTGTTCTCCTTGGGATATTTGCTTAGCATTGAAATCTTTGGATTAAGAACATTTTATTAACCTTCTTTGATTCTACATTGTTTTTCAGAATAGTTGTACTAATCTATAGCTTCTTCAGCCATTATTGTTTTTCCTGTCTGGATAACCCTTCCAGTACCAACAGTTTTAATCTTTTGTCATCTTTGCCAATTTGCTGAATATGAAGTGAAACCTCGGAGTTGTTTTGATTTGCATTTTATTATTAATGATTTGGGAAATTTTTTGATATTTAGCTTGTAGTTTTCAATTCTTCTTTTGAGAACTATTTGTCTTTGACTGCTTCTCGGGGCTTTTAAGTGTAATTTTTATTACAGATCAAAGATTAAGATTTCACTGTGTTAGTTTTTCTTTATGTACAATTTTTCCGGGATGAATTTGATTCCATTGGCTTTCTTTATATGGTGAATGCTAAAATTTGGTTTTTGTTTGTGTTTTTACCTTCCCTTCTTATGTGATATAAATGGTGACCATTGCAGTATACTACATGAGGAGTTATGAGGGCCTGGTTTCTGGTGATTTAAATGGAAGAAAGGGAATAGATTTAAGAGATTTTGTTGTGGTGGAAATAATTGAAACTGAATGGATATGTAGGATGAGTGAGAATGGGATAAGTCAGGAATTAGGGATGATACTTGGGGCTCCAAAACTATATAAACTGAAGGATGGTAGTGTCCTTAGAAACAGGGAACTTTAGTAAGTAGAATCAATAAGGGGATAGATTTTAGAGCAAAGCTAATGAATATGTTTTGGACATGATACCTTTGAGATATACAGTTCAAAATATCTAATAAGCAGTTTGTGATATGGAACTTGAGCTCAAGAGAGAGATTGGGTAATATAAAACTGATTCAAAATTGAAAAAAAAGTTTCCTTTAACACAGTATCAGAAGTAAAAAACACATCAAGTATTATTTATAAGTCTGGGAATCATCTGCATCGAGATGATAGTTGATAACTTATGTGAGCTAATGTTATCAAGTTCAGAGAGAAAAGAGAAGAGGCCTTAGAAGAGAGCTTTGGGGAGAATGGATGTTGATTCAGCAGAGGCAGTGAGGCTGTAGACTAGGAGAAAGAGAACCTAGCAGTGTCATTAAAACCCCCCAAAGAAGAAAATATACCAGAGTTGAATCAAGGATGAGCACTGAGAAAAGGCCTTTACAAGTGGAAGTTAATAAATCATTGGTAACTTTGCAAAGAGTCGTTTTAGTTGAGAGCTGAGGTCAGAAGCCAGATTGTAAAGAAAGAGAAATGAGAGGTAGTGACCAAAATAGAGTTTATTATCCCTTTCTCCAAATTTTCCCATCTCCCAAACTGCTCTATTTCTGTTGACGGCACCACCAATTGCTCCAGTCTTCCAAGTTATTGGCCTCTGAACCACTTTGATTCTTTACCCACCCTCACTCCATACTCCAGGCAGGTGTCCAGACTTGTTGATTCGAATTCTTCAGTATCTCTTTCATACTGCATCTTCTTTTCACTTATCCCTGGTTTCAGTTGAATATCTCCTTTCCTCAAGTTTCCCTCCAAGCTTTTCCTTCATAGAGCTACCAAAATAATTTTCCTAATACACACCTGATCATGTCACTTTCCTGCTTTTGTTGGATCTCTATTATATCCAAAATCTAGTACAAATTCTCTGTCTGGCCTTGGTTCTAACCTAATTTTGTAGCCTCCTTTTATATTATGCCCCTGCAAGCAGTCTACAGTCCAGACAAACCGGTCATTTTCCATCTCATATCTCTGTGCCTTTGCCACATGCCTGGTATGTACTACTTCTTTACCTTTTCATCAGACAGTCCCAGATTTTCCAGCTCCACTTAAGTGCCAACCCCTCCAGAAAGGCACTCTCTTATTCTCTCAGTGGGTCTTTCCCTTCTTCTCTAGAAATTACTTTGTATATTATTTTGTATTTATATCTGTTGTTTCTAAGATGAGGTCCTTAAAATCAGAGATTTCTTACTTTTTATTTTCATATCCCTTGCCCTGTCACAGTTGCCTTCAATGAATGATTGTGGAGTGAACGTGAGAAGACTTTAGTTCAGAGAAGACTTCCTTCAAGAAAGCTTTTCAGACCCTCTGGTCATTAGTGTTCCCTCTTCCTCCTCAAAAAAATCATGTATACTTATCATGTAATTTTTTGAAGGTAATGACTAGTTTTCATTTTTCTTTTCCTATGTGCTTTGCACATTTAGAAGAAGCTTATTATATGCTCCTTGGGTTGGATTTTAACCAACCCAAGTTAGTTTATCCAAGCCATATAATTTCATTTTTTTATATGTGACATTGAATATTAATTTTAGTTTTTAAATACTCTTTAACCTTACAGTAGGAAAAAATAGAACCATGTTATCTGTATACACATAGCCAGGTTTTATAAATTAATATTATTTGTTAAAATTTTGAATAACTGGAAATCTTGATCTGACATTCAAGTTGATCGACTTGTGTTTGGGTTTTTACAGTGAAGTAAGGTACTTTGGAGGCTAATTCTCTTTAGAGAAGACTTACAGTTTATAGACTGTAAATCATTCTTCCTATCTTCATAACCATATTCATTTTTAATTTTTGAAAATAGAACCCAAACAGCTATCTTGTTCATATGGAGAATCTTGCCTCCATTGGTTTTTCTGCTTTAATCTGCTTTATTCATTTTTCTTTCCCTGAAACATATCTTTGTTATTTCTGGAATGACCTTTCTGCTTCCACACCTTCATACTTGATGTTAAAGATTTTTTAATTTAAATTTTTCATCCTTTAAGGCCCAGATATAATTTCACCTCTTCATTGAAGCTTCCCTGATCACCCTTGACTAAAGTGCGCTCTCTTTCTGTCACATGAACTACTACTATATTTTATGTTTTTATATAAACCCTTGTATTAGCTTGGCTTAATTTCATTTGGCTATTGAACCAAGGTGCTCACCTGCATTAGTAGAGGGAATTTGCTCATTTTGAAATTCCTTATCATAGGTACAGTCTCACTCCCCATTTGATTATTAACAGACCAAGCTGAATTAATACAATCTTTTTGAGATTGTATTATCATCTAGCATGTTACCTGTTTATTGAAGGCATTTAATTAAATCTGCATTTTCATATCTATGAAAAATAGCAGCTTAGGCCACATTTAGCTCTTGAAAAATAATTATGCTTCATGTTAACATTTATTTTTTTAAAACATTGAGTTCTTAATATTCTCTCTCTTTTGCCTCTCTTCCACCTTTTGAGAAGGCAAGCAGTATATCAGTTATACATGTGAAATCACAAAAAAAATTTCCGTATTAGCCACATTGTAAAAAATTTTTAAAAAGCAAGAAAAATAAAGAAAATGAAAAAAGTATGCTTTGATTTGTACTCAGAATTAATCAGTTCTCTTTCTGGATGTATATGTCATTTTTCTTCATGAGTCCTTTGAAATTTTTAGGATCATTGTATTGATTAGAGTACCTAAGTCTGTCACAGTTGAACATCTTTACAATATTATTGTTATTACCTTTGGTTGTCTCCTGATTCTGCTCATTTCTCTTTATCAGTTCATGTAAGTTTTCTTGAAATCATCCTGTTCATCATTAGTATTTTATCACAATCTTATACCATAATTTGTTTATTCATTCTCCAATTGATGAACATCTTCTCACTTTCTAATTTTGCATCACAAAAGGAGTTGCTATAAATATTTTTTATGCCTATAGGTCCTTTTCCTTTTTCTTTCATCTCTTTGAGATATAGAGCTAGTAGTGGTATTGCTGAATTAAAGGATATGCATGGTTTTGTTTTGTTTTTTAGCTCTTTGGACATGGTTCCAAATTGTTCTCCAGAACAGTTGGACCTGTTCACAACTTCACCAGTGGTGCATAAGTGTTACTATTTTTTATATCCCCTCCAGCATTTATTATTTTCTGTCATGTTAGCCAACCTGATAAGTGTGAGGTAGTACCTCAGAGTGGTTTTAAATTATATTTCTCTAATCACATTTAGAGACAGAGCTTGATAGCTTTGATTTTTTTCTGAATACTAGTTGCTCATATCCTTTAACCATTTCTCAATTAGGGCATATTTAATGATTTTGGTGGAACAAATTTTGTATTTATTCAAATCAATAAAATAATAGATGAGAGCAAATGTTCATGACTTGAAGTAGATTTTTAACATTCAATTATAGACTTTAGATCCTATTTTAAATCTTTCTTTATACTTTCCCTCCTTGATTCCTGGTTGTATTGTAAGAACATTTTAAGTTTTAAGACTTTACTAGGTGGCAAAAAAAACCAAAATATTATCTGCAATGAAATTAAAAATTTTTCTTTTGCTGTTTAGAAACTGACTTTATATGTTTTGGATATTATCTGTTCAAAGTAGCATTGCCATAGTATCAGAGGCAGAATACAGTGCATTGTCAAAGAACTCATAGGAAAGAAGCATTGAGCTACAGGGGGAGAAAGTTGAGAAAACTGAGAAAGCTCAGTAGATAAGAACCTTAAGAAGAAATATTGAGCCAGGGACCTGATAGAGATGTTGGGAATATCATGATGGAAACCCAGTTCCTTATTTTCTGCAAGGCACTGATGTAAAGGCTATTTCTTTGACAGAAGTCTGTTTCCTTTTGACTTCTAGAATTGTGTGGAAACAGAGTGGGCCATCCAGCAGACCAGCTCATTTTCTTGTTTAGCATTTCAGTAGAGGCTGAATGTGAATAGTGAATTTTATCTTCTTGTTTACAGAAACTGCCAAGTTTGGTTTCTTAATAGTGTTATCTCTCCATTATCCAAGTTTTCATTCTTTTAACTTGGCTCCAAGCACTGTGAAAAATAAGTGCCACATTTGGGGGGAAAATAAGATTTTAAGATACTGTTACTTAAATGTTGTAGCTTTAACTGGATAGTCCCACTTTTTCCTTCGTGGAAAATTTTCCTATGATTAGAAAGTTACTTTTACAAGCAGCCTAAAAATTTTAGTGATATATTCCTTGAATTTTCTGGTTATCTATTTATTAATTTTGCACTTTTAATGAAAAATTTATGTGGTACATAGTTTGTATACCTAATATTTAGATTATTTAGAAGTCATGGTTTACTTTAAATTGTCAAAATTACCCTCTAAGTATTAGTTATTTAAAGAAACACATAAAACTGCTCTAATCATTATATATCAGTATATAATTATATCATTATATATCATATGTCAGTATATCATTACCTTGCTATAGACTCCTTTCTTCTTCTTATTAACTCAGATTCTTGTCATTTGATAGTTTCTACTCTAATGTCTAAGTGACTTCACTCTTGCAGTTGCCATTTCATCATATTTAATAGCTGTTGATAGAAAGTTACTTGGTGAATATGCTATGTATCCCTAGTTCAGGTTCATCCTGGATAACAGAACTGGAGCAAGAAAGAAACTTAGAAATCTGAAAGGTCAGCCTCCTCATATTATGGACAAAGAGATAAACTGAGGCCCAATTTTGTTAAGTGACCTGCCCAAGCAGATTCATGGTTTGAATTCAGACTCCAAGTTCATTGGTCCTTTGAACCATACATATTGATGGCCATCTTTAGTAGCAAAAAACTTTTCTGAAGTAGCACTTACACTTTATTTTGCACACACATCTGAAAGCTTCACTCGGTTCTTAATTAACACATTGTCCAGTGATCGACTGATAGACAAAAGAGATAAAGAATCGGATCCAGAAAGCCACACTTCTTCTGGGAAGCTGACAGGAGCTAGTGGGTATGTGATCACTATCTCCCTTCAGCCAGCCAGAAGCAGAAGTTCACAAATTTAACATGTTCTCACCTGTTCACTACCCGAGACACCAGTGAATGAGACATCTATTTTGCTACTAATTCAGTTTAACTCATAGGATATATACAGCTGGATTTTAAATATTCACCCTGCTGTTTTACTGAAGACGACACTGAGGTTCAGAGAGGTTATCCCTGTCTTGTAGTATTAAGTAGTATCATTTATTTGAGTTCAAGTTCTATGACTTAAAGTTTAATTCTCTTTCAACATTAATCAACGTTACCCTGATGAACATTAAGTGGCAAAAGACTTACCTGACAGAAATGAAGTCTGTGATGCATTGAAGCAGCCTTACTCTGCTGGAGTGTATGTATATGAAGAGGAGATGAGAACAGGAAATCTAACTAGTTGTACAATTCCATGAAGTAGGGCAGTCACAAGTGGAGAGGGCAGAAGAAAAATGTCTGAATTTCACTGAAGCACATCTCTAAGCAGTAAGGCAAGTGTACGAACTGCTGGGACATCATGGCTGTTGGCAGGCCAACCTAGCACGTAATTCTGTGCAATAGAGTTGCCCCCTTTTGAGGAGTCTTGAGTTTGGTTATGTAAAAGAAAAGCTCCCAACAAGGAAAGGCACTTGTTAGCCTGAAGAACATAAGATGCCTTGTGTGATGGACACTTAAATCAGAATCATTTCTTCAGTTTGAGTGATCTTGGAAAGTAAAGAATAGTTGCTTATGAACTTTTATAATAATAACTGTAAAAATATAACTTTTTCCATCTTTTAGAATGTTTATTTGAATCCATATCTAGCACTTGATCTTCCTAGTAATTAAGTCCAGTTTGAAACACTAGACATAAGGCAGCCTGACATTTTAATGATATTTCTTGCCTTTTCTAGTTACTTAATTAGAAATTTTTTTCATGTTCTTTTTTTTTTTAAAGTTTTTATTTTAGTTTTCAACATTTACTTTTTTTTTTTTTTTTTTGCTGAGACAATTGGGGTTAAGTGACTTGCCTGGAGTCACACATCTAGGAAGTGTTAAGTGCCTGAGGCAGATTTGAATCAAGTCCTCCTGACTTCAGAGCTGGTGCTCTATCCACTGTGCTACCTAGCTGCCCCTCAACATTTACTTTTCATTTCCATTTTTTTCTCCTTCCCTTCCCCAAGACTTCAAGAAATCCTACATACGTTAAATATGTACAATCATATTAAATATTTTTCCACATTAGTCACTTCATCAACAATTTTAAAGAAGTACTGCCTAAAATTTAGTATGTAATGGTCAGTAAGAGACATATTGAGTACTCTTGTGCCAGGCATTGTGCTAAGCACTGGGCATAAAAAGTAAGACAAAGACAGAAACTAACTTCAAAGAACTCACAAGCTAATGGGAGAGAACATGTAAACAACTATGAACAAACAGCTATATATATACAAGATGAATTGGAAGTAATCAACAAAGAGAGGAGGGTATTAGAAATAAGGGAGTTCAGAAAAAAATTTTTGTAAAAGGTGAAATTTTAGCTGAGATTTGAAAGCAGTACATCATGTGGTAGAGATGAAGAGGAAGAGCATTCTAGGCATGAGAGACAATTAGAGAAAATGCCAAAGATTAGGAGGGGGACTATTTGTAAGTAAGAATTTGAGAGATATAAAATGCTTATGATATATAAAGTTTATAAAGGTATAAAATATACATGTATATTGTTTGGATACACATATAAAATACAAGATAAGAATACTGGAAAGATAGGAAGGGTTATGAGAGTTTTGAACACTAAATAGAGGATTTTATATTTTATCTGTGAAGTGATAGAGAGCCACTGAAATTGATTGAGTAGAGGAATAACGTAGTCAGACCTGTGCTTTTGAAATAACATTTTGGTGGCAGAAGGGACTGTATTGGGGATAGATTTGAAGTAGGGATATTAACTTCTCAGGCTACTGCATTAGTCCATATGTGAGATAAGGATCTATATCAGGTTAGTGGTATTGTGAGAAGAGGGTTTATATGAGATATTGCACAAGTAAAATCAGCAAGTTTTGGCAACAGGTTGGATATGATAGGGTGGGGAGAGAGTGAAGAGTCAAGGTTGACATCTATGTTGTAATTCTGGGTGACTGAGTGACAGGGTGAATGGTGGAGGAACGTCAAGAAAAAGGGAGGGTCTGGTAGGAAAGATAAATTCAAATCTAGACATGTTAAATTTAACTTGTCCTGCTTGAGATGTCCAAAAGGTAGTTATAGATATGTGGTTGGAAAACAGAGGATTAAGTCTGAGTAAGTAGAATAGAAAATTGTTACCATAGAGATGATAATTGAATCCATGGGATTTCATAAGATTACCAAGCAGAGGTGTAAAGAAGGAAAAAAGAATAGCGCTCAGGACAAAGCCCAAACCCCAGATTAGTAGGTTTGATTTGGATGAAGATTTAGCAAAGAAGAACTGAGAATGTATAAGAACAAGAATATGATTGGTGGGGATGTTTGAGGGAATAGTAAAATAATATATTAAAGTCCCCTAGTAATGAACACAGAAAGAGCATGAGCCAACCATTGAGCTCAATCAATAAAGAAGGTAAGTGTCCTGGAGGCTGGTAGACAACAGCTACCAGAATTTTGATTGGGGTGGTAGATATGGATTGTGAACCTTCAAGGAGGAGAGAACACTGAGTGATGATATTAGAGAGTCTGAAAGAGGTAATGAAAAGTAAGAAGTGTTCCAATTGCCCCATGCTGACCAGAGAGTTGGGGGAAATGAGTGAAAGTATAACTTGTGCTGGAAAGGTTGACCAGGGAGGCTATGATATCATGAGGGAGCCAAGTAAAAGTTCAAGCAAAGGAGTGGGAAAGGAAGATTTCATATGAAAGCCAAATTTGTTTCCTATAGAGCAAGTATTCCAGAGAATACATTGTGAGGAATGGGTAGCTTTAGAGTATAACACTGGGAGGAATGGGATGGGAATAATACATCAGTCAGGGAGTGAGTGACTATGGTCCAAATCATGACAGTTGGGAATTCAGGATCCCTGAGATGATGAGAGTATAACGAAGTAGGGGTTTGTTAATCTACATTAGCTAGCTAGGTCTAATTTACTTTAAATTGTTAAGATCTTTTATATTCTTATTGTCAGTTTACCATTACTTTGAAAATAGATTCCACTGCAAGCTATTAGATTTTTACTAGTTCATATTGTTTCCATTCCCGTTATTAAAAATAGTTTGATTTCTGGCATTGGGCTTTAGTAATCTAGACAGAAGTGCTATGTTGGTGTCTTGGGTCACTTTGTTATATATTTTATGCATATTTTGCTTCAAGGATGTCTATTTAAACTCATCTGTTCATGTATATATAAACTCATCTATTCCTCTTATTCTGTTAATTGAAGAGTGGCACATTTGTACTCACATTCCAGGCCCAAGGCAGAGAAATGCACTGATGTTTCTACAAATGAATTAAAGCCCCTGGCTAAAAGAGAGATACCAAGAACTAGTACATGAGGATAAAGTGAATACACATGAGATCAAAAGAACATAGAGGCAGAGGCAAAGAAGAGAAACTGATTAAAGATATACTCAAAGAGAATCGGAGGTAGAGATGCAGAGAAAAGAAGGACCAAGGTAGAGTAGAGCAGAAAAACAGATTCATTACTGAGAGGCAAAAGAGACCTCATAATTGTACTTATTAGGTTTGTAGAATTGTATCAGAGATATATTTCATATTACATAAAATAAAATTTGCCTTTTTGTTGTACCATTGATTATTAAAATTCTTTGGTTTGGTTTGAGAATTTGTGTTAATTTGAGAGGTAGATAGGCTTTGATTTATACAGGTGATAAATACATTGATTTGACTATTCTGACTTCCTTCTAAAAATCTCACAATGTGAATTTCATTTATTTTCAGTTAGTTTTTAATTTTTATGTTCCTTTAGTCTGAATTCTCATATCTAATCAGTTACAAAATGTTGTTTATCCTGCAATGACTACATCTCTCCTGTCAGTCATCTTCTTTTTACTCACATAGTTCGTTACAGGCTCTTTAATTTTTTTTTTAAATACTCACTTTTAACATTAAGAAATTTTTTCCTTCCCTCTAGCCTTTTCTCTTTCAATTGAGAAGACTAACTATCAGTTATTCATGTGGAATCCTGTAAGATGTATTTCTGTAATAGCCATATTTGGAAAAAAAGCAAGAAAAAGAAAAATTTTAAATTATACTTCAGTTTTCAGTTAGAGTTCATCAGTTCTTTCTGTAGAGGTGGATAGCATTTTTTTTTGTCACAAATTTTTTGGAATTGACTTGTAACATTTTATTGCTTAAAGCAGCCAAGTCTCACAAGTTGAACAGTATTACATTATTGTTGCTGTTGTATAAAATAATCTCTTGGTATTGTTCTCTTCCCTCTGTCAAAACCTTCCTAAGTTTTTCTGAAACCGTTCCTCTTGTCGTTTCATATACCACAATTGTGTTTCATCATAATCACATACTTGTTTAGCCATTTTCCAACTGATGGGTATACCTTCAGTTTTCAATCCTTTGCCAGGATGTAGAAATGTAGAAAAAGCATTGTTCTACCTATTCTTGTGTATGTGAGTTCCTTTCCTTTTCCTTTTCCTTTTCCTTTTCCTTTTCCTTTTCCTTTTCCTTTTCCTTTTCCCTTTCCTTTCCTTTCCTTTCCTTTCCTTTCCTTTCCTTTCCTTTCCTTTCCTTTCCTT
>JAJPUD010001667.1:17027-33012 GCA_023553655.1 Myrmecobius fasciatus | reverse complement strand
CCTTTCCCTTTTCCTTTCTCCTTTCCTTTCCCTTTTCCTTTCTCCTTTCCTTTCCCTTTTCCTTTCTCCTTTCCTTTCCCTTTTCCTTTCTCCTTTCCTTTCCCTTTTCCTTTCTCCTTTCCTTCCTTTTTCTTTTTCTTTTTCTTTTTTTTGCTGAGGTAATTGGGGTTAACTGACTTTCACAGTGTCACATAGCTAGGAAGTGTTAAGTGTCAGAGATCAGATTTAAATTTAAGTTCTTCTGACTTCAGAGCTGGTGCTCTATCCACTGTGCCACCTAGCTTCCCCCCTTTTCCGTTTATCTCTTTAGGGTATAGACCTAATAGTTCCTGGGTCAGAGAGTATGTACAGTTTTATAGCCCTTTGGGCATAGTTCCAATTGTTTTCCAGAATGATTTCACTTTTGGATTTTTGCAATAACCTCTTGATCTTGTACTCTATTTCTCCCCTCCCCAATCTATCCTCACCCTGTTGATATCACCTATGTCTTTTGTCTCCTCTACTTGGAAGTTCTCACTAGTTCCTTGTTGTCTCCAGAATGAAACATAGAATCCTCACCCTAGCATTAAAATCTTGCCACAATACAGCAACTCCTTTCTTCCTTCACATTCTCCGATGTAGTCAGACTGGCCTGCTAGCACTTGTACAGTATATGTCATTGCTCCTCGGTGTCTTTGGACAAGTGATGCCCCTCACTCGTGGCTAAAGTGGACCCCTTTTAGAATCCCAGATTACCTGGTATATGCTTACTTGTGTACTTGAAATGTTTCTTCCTCTCCCCCAGCTTAAGACAATGTGTAAATGCCTTGAGAAGGGGATTATTTTCTTTTTGCTGTGTGCCCTCTTTGTGCATTGCACACAGTGGAGACTTAATAATGTTTGTTGAATGAATTGAGTTGAAGTGCTACTGTTTGACATTTGACTAAGGAAAGCTGGGCTTATTCTAACAATACATTAACCTATAATTATTGGGAAGAGTAATTAAATTGTACATTGATAGTCTTTTACTTTTTGCCATTCTACAGTTTTTAAAGCATTCTTTTAAGTTGCATACTTTTGGCTTAGGAAAAGACTGAATAAAATAGGCTTCCATGGAGCCATTAAGATTATTTAATAGAGAAGAGTCAACTTTATCCTCAATTACCTAATTTATAATCATATTATTATTATCTTCAGTAGGTCTGTCAATGATTGAACCTGTTTGTGTTGAAAGGATTTGAAAGTTTTTTTTTTTTTTAAAGAACTTTAAAACAATTCATATGCCTAACAGGTATGTATATGGATTAATAGAAGCAAAAGACAGTTGAGATGTTGAGTGTTTTTATTTAATAGGTTTATTAATTGAGGTAGCATCAAAGATACTTTAAAAATATACATGCATATGTTTGTGTGTATATATATATGTATAATTTTAATTTTTTTTTTACTTTTACTAATGTTTGTTTTTCTCTTTGTCAGGGCTCCACCTCAGATAAGGCGCCCAAATCGAGAAGTGAGACCCCTGAGGAAGGAAATACCAGGAGTAGGGCCTCGGGGACCTGTAGGCAGAGCACACCCTATATCAAAGAGCGAAAAACCAATCTCCAGTAGGGACAAGGATTTTAGAGCAAGAGGGAGAGATGACAAGGCAAGAATATATTTTTCTAATCATCTTACTGAAAGCCCATACCTTTTGGTAGATAAAAATTTACTTTTATTAGCTTCTTATGTTCTTATAGCTTCTCCTGGTTGTTGCTTTTGAATAGGTCAAATAAAAATGTGGTTTGATTGTAAACCCCAAGAGGGTTTTGTAATTTGAATACTAAGTTGTATTTCAAGGATTTGAAAATTCAGTGAAAATATCTTGAAATGGAATCCAGAGCATAGGAATATATAAGTGGGAAAAATAAATTTTCTAAGCTTCTGTTGAATATGGATTATTTTTTAGTACATACCCAATATAAAAGAGAAAATAGATCTTTGAAAACTATTTGCAGGAAAAATATTTTCAATTATAGAAAGTTGTAAATGAAAAATAATTGGGAACATGAACTGATGCTGAGTGAAATCAGCAGAACCAGGAGAACATTATACACAGCAACAAGACTATACGATGATCAATTTTGGTGGACATGGTTCTCTTCAACAATGATGTGATTCAAACCAGTTGTTCTGTGATGAAGATAGTCATATACATGCAGAGAGAGGCCTGTGGGAACTGAGAGTGAACCACAACACAGCATTTTAATGCTTTCTGTGAATATTTCCATGCATTTTGTTTTCCTTCTTAGGTTGTTTTTTTCTTCTTCTCTTTCTAGATCTGATGTTTCTTGTGCCCTAAGATAACTGTATAGATATGTATACATGTATTGTATTTGTCATATAATTTATCCTATTTAACATGTATTAGATTACCTGTCATCTGGGGGTGGGGGGTGGGGGGAAGGAGGGGAAAAGCTTGGGAAAAAAAAGTTTTTGCTAAAGGGTCAATGTTGAAAGGTCACTCATATGTTTTGTAAATAAAAAGCTTTATATATAAAAAAAGAAAAGAAAAATAATTGGGAAAATAATTTTTGGGAGGAAATAGATTTATATAAAGAATAATATGAGGAAGATGATTCACAGATTTTCATAGCCAAACCAGGATTTTTTTCCTAGGTGAAGGAATTTTACTTGTTTGAAGCTGGTTTTATGCATTTGTTTACCTGAGAAATCCATAAATAAACTACTTCACAGTAGCTTTTTTTTTGTCCTACAAATGAGCTTGTGAAATCTTAATCTTATATTGCCTCTAAGGAGGCAGAATTAGATGACCCAATATTTATATTTCATGACAATTCTATATGAAAAAAAACAAAGTGTGAAACAAAACAGGCTTTATTGTTGTTTGTCATTTATTTAGTTCTTTAATAGCTTGAGATGGTAAGAAAAATTTAAGTAAACTTCCAAGGGACTTCAAATTAGCTATGATTCTACTGTCTTAGTTAGGAGTTGTTTCTGCCTCGTTTTAAATCATTGTTATCTGTAAGTAAATAATAATAATGTATTTGAGTTATCACAGATATGCTTGATTTTCTTAGTTTGCTAATAATGGTAAATATTCAAGATCCTCCTTACTTCCATGTAGCTATAAATCAAGAGAAAGCATAGCTTACTTATATTAACAAATAATTTGCTTTTACAGTTGAGATATAAATAGTCCCTGAATTCATAAATCTGTTCATTTATTCACTTGGTCAGCATTCAGTGTCTTTTTAAATTTTATTTTTATTTTTATTTATGAACATTGGTAGGATTTAGATCAGTTATTTCATTGGCGTAGAGAATTCCCAGTTGAGGAAGCTCCCTCTATACAGTTCAGATAAGCACTTTTTCTGTAGCATTTTTTTCTGAAGTTATTTTAAAAAATAATATTCTAAAATTTGCTTTAATGCCTCACTGGAATACTGAAAAGAAATCAAATTAATTCTGTTAATAGTCTTGTAAAACATTATATTAGACTGTTGTACTCCATGATAATGGTTGACATCATTGTTATTATGTCCAGGTTGGTTTCCCTTTTGGCAAAAGTGTAATAAATTAAGTTATACAAAAGTTCCTTATGCCACCTAATTTTTCCCCCTGCCTTCCCCTTGTATTCTTCAGGGGTCATACAGCCAGCCTTTGCAGCTGGGGAAAAGACAGAGGAGCCTAAATACATCTGTTTGTCTAAACTAGTACTTTTTCTTAGTAAGAATAATGCTTAAATTTTGGAGTAGTTCTTTCAGTGAGATTGGAGATCTTTTCTAAAGAGTGGAATTTTAGTGCCATTCTAGGACATGTACAGACTAGACATATGTTCTTATTTTTAGAAAAAACCTTATTTCATACATTTAGTCTTTAAGATTTTATCACTAGTGGAAGTCATTCATATATCTATTCTGATTTGCAGTCCTTTTGATATTGGTGTATTAAGTCAGATAAGTTTCTTTGTCCAAATTGCTTTCTGATTTAATCTTGATTTTTTTTTTTTTGGTAGACTTAAGTATAGGATGAATTCAGTTGGGAGAGACTTGAGGCAGGGAGGATAGGTAGAAGGCTTTTACACTAGTCCAAGCAAAAAAGAGCTGATGGGAACCTGAATGGGAGTACTGGGCTGAGTCATTGAAGTCAAGGGGAAAAGTTGTTAACTCTTGAGGATAATGGTGTTCTTGATAGTGATTGAGAAGTTGAGAAAAGGGAATGGTTTAGAAAAATTTAAGTAAACTTCCGAGGGACTTCAAATTAGCCATGAGAAAGAGAAAAGAGTTTTGTCCTGGGTATTTCAGATTCGAGATGCCTCAGTACATCTGGTTTGAGACTGCCAAAAGGCAGTTTAGAAGATAGGAATTAATGAGAGGAACTCGATATCTGGAATTCATCCGCAGAAGATGATCATTGGACCTGAGGTCACTGGAGAGAGCGGTTTCATCTGATGAGATTTGAAGAGGTTTTATGAAAGAGTGAAAGAAGATATGGAGGCACAGAGTTTAGGCAACTTTCTTAAAAAGGTTAGCTGTACAGAGGATAAAGAAAGAGGATGAGAACTGGAGGGGATGGTGGGCTCAAGTGAGGGTTTTTTAAGACTACAGATATATTTTGGCAGTAAGGAATGTCAAGATATATGGCCTTTTTTTTTTCAACGAAGTATGAACTGAGTGAGGTCCTTTGTGAAAGAAATATAGAGTAGAAGCTTGAGAAGAGGTGATGAGGTTTTTAGGGTATTTTTCCTGGACAGAACTTTGAAAATTTTTAATCTCTTCAAGCACTTGAACATATGCTCTGATGAGACATGAAGAGTTCTTTATCATAAAGTTAAGTATCTCCAATTCCTTCAACTGGTTCTCATGTGGCCTGGTTTTCAGAATTCCTTACCACATTGGTTACCCTCCTCTGGATGACAAACTTTAGTTTATCTGCCTCACAATATGACCCTCAATATTCAGCAGTAGCCTAGGTCTTAGTTTCCATTTATGTAAAGGCATTAAATTTAGACATGATCTATCAAAAATTCATTTCATTTCTAAATCTACAATGCTTTGTATGATTTGTTCTCAGTCACTCAACTATTAACTGTTGGAGGCAGCAGCATTTGAAACTGCCAGTGATACCAAGTTTGACTTTCTTGCCGTTAAGTGATCATGTATTTTAGTTGTATTAAGGAATATGTAAAATAAGACATTAAAAATAACCCTAGAACCAAAACCCAATAAAGGGAGCAGAGATGTACTGGCAACATTGATTGTATTAGTTCTGTAGTTGGTCATTGATTTTAGCTTTAAGCTTCTTGACAACTAAGTAAAAAATAAAGCCATGTTGAATTATAAAGTTTTCATTACCAGATAAAAGGAAGCATACAGGTTCAACTGACAATAACAAATTGTATTCTAGCATTTGAATTTTAGGAGGAATTTATCTTGAGGATCCTCATATGAGGAGTAATGGTTAACATAATATACAATGTCTTAAACTATAGTTTTGTAAAACACACAGAAAACATTCTTCACATAGACATTTCTTATATTAACCCTTTATAAAAGCCCAGGGTATTAAAATTATCTTCCACAGGTAAGATGTTTGTCAGGGATACCTTCAGGTATATAAAGAGCTTGAATCTGCTCAATCATTCAGACTTCAAATAAGACTCAGATTTGGATTCCAGAGTTCTGCATTATAAAGCATGAAGGAAAAATATTGCCCTTAAAAATTATAGAGGCACATTTTACTAATAAGCTACTTCAACTACGACCCTGTGGGGCATTCTGATTTGCCTGTTAGGATGAGATACTCACAAAATGTACCCCTAATGAAGTGATCTATTGTATGGGATTGGTTTTGATATCTATTTAAATATTGGCAAATGTCTGCCATATACAAGAATTTTCATTTTAGTAGATGCCTTACTAAGCTGTTCTTCCTGGCAATAATTAACCAGCAGGTTGTTGCTTCTATTTAAGATAAAGTGTATTTATCAGCATAGAGAAGGATGCTTCTCTTTCCATTGTTTATGGCTAGCATATTCCATCTAATCATCTAATGGCTGACTCAGGTTATTTAAATGCAAGTTATAAAGAAAGAAGGTAGGCAGTTCCACAGCCCAGTTTTACTCCATTTATAAATAGAATTTCATCTGACAAAATACCATACTGTCTACTGTCAAATACTGTTAGCTATGTTGAGATGGACTTTGAAGAAAGGATCTGATTGAATTATTCAATTTGATTCATAATTCTCTTTTTAAAGGCTGCTGAGAACATTGAATGCTGTGAAAATCTTATATTTTTAAACACATTTTCTTGGTGAGATTAAGGATATTATAGCTATAATTTAGTAAAGTGGTTATTCTTAAAACATTCTTGCTTCTTATTCAATGGAGGATCTCAGAGCTGCAATTTGCTGAGAAAAAATGTTACTAGAGTTGTTAAGGAATGTCCACCTGACTGAAAAGTTCATAGTTTTGCAATAATAGTGTTTTCTTTTTTCTTTTTTTTTTTGAACATGAGAATATGTCATCTGAGGAATTGGTTATAGTGAAAAGTTTGACAGATTTGGAATCTTCCTACTTGGAACAAAGTCTATTCAGTTTTAATAATAAAATACAAATAAATTTCTTTCCTTTTTTTCTTACCCTTTTCTTTCTAGCTGTGCCACTTCTTCCCCATTACCCTTCTTTACTCCTCCTTTATTTCACTTTTTTTCCCTC
Organism: Myrmecobius fasciatus; assembly: GCA_023553655.1. Lineage (NCBI taxonomy): Eukaryota > Metazoa > Chordata > Mammalia > Dasyuromorphia > Myrmecobiidae > Myrmecobius > Myrmecobius fasciatus. The sequence goes on along the minus strand of JAJPUD010001667.1, from coordinate 26,312 downwards.
TTTCCTAATGTTTTTCTTTTTTTCCTCCATTCTTCCTACCATGATTATATTTCCCATTGTTTAGCTTTTGAAAATTTAAGGTTGTTATACTGTACCCTTGAATTCCCTAAGCTCAAGTTATATCAGTTTCTGTTGCCAGTCTTCTTCACCTGCTTTTCCAAAAGCCTTTTTTAGTGGTTTTGGAGTATTCTTTGCATTTTTGCTTCAGTGTGACTCTGTATATACTTTGTACTGGTTATCATTATTACAAAACCTGATTCTAGGTAACATCTAGATGTATTTACTGCACAAACATACTGAAACTGTCTTTTTAAAAAAAAATTAAAAAAATTTTTTTCCAGTTACATGTAAAAGTTTTCAACATTCATTTTTATAAGATTTTAAGTTCTAAATTTTTTTCCCTCCTTCCCTTTCTTCCTCCCTTATCAGGATGACAAGCAGTCTGTTATAGGTTATACATGTACAATCATGGAAACATTTCCACATTAGACATGTTGTGAAAGAAGAAACAAAACAAAAGGAAAAAGTCACAAAGAAAACACACAAAAATGAAAATACTATGTGTCAATCTGCATTCAGACTCCATAGTTCTTTCTCTGGATGTGGATAGCATTTTCCTATCCTAAATGGGAGTGGCAAGGAGAAGACATTGTGAATAATTAAGATGGCAAAAGGAGTATTCTTTTCCCTTAACTGCTAGATTATGAAGATACAATGGTTTGCTTATGTACAAGGGTCTCAGCTGCACAAGCAGTTTCCCAATCTAGTGCAAACTGACTGGCGCCTGTCTTTGATACCCAAGGACACACAAGGGAGTTCAACTTGGGGTGCAAACAACAAATTATATCAGCTTAGGGGGGGCTTCATCTTTGACATGTTTAAGGCTTCCTTCCTACTCTGAGTCTGGTGTTTCTGGAAAATATGGCAACTAAAAAAGACAAGTTCAGAGGACCCATTAACACTGGGGATGGTATAGGACATATGTAAGACCATTTTTCAACATGCAGCAATCAGCTCCCAAATTTTGAACTGGTTCTTTAAAGTTTGGACAGCTTTCTCCATGACACAATAAATTCAAAGTTTTCTCACAACTATGAGGGCAATCAGAATCCCTTTCTTCAACAGAGCCAGAATTGCGCTTCTTAAGGTCTCTGGAATAATGGGAAAAAACCTCTTAACTCTAGAAGCAGATGACTTTTAAGAATATGAGGATTGAAGAAATCCTTAATAAGACTGATTAGATTTTTCTGTTTTTTCTTGAATTAATTTGTCAAGACTGTTTAGAAATTGAGCTGAGTTGTCATAATGTGATAGAAATTGAGTTCAAAATAGGTTATTTTTCAGTATTGTGTATCATTATTTAATAACTATAAATTCTCGATTGTTGACTTAATTTTTTTTTAAATTTATGTCCATAGGGAAGGAAGAATCTGCCAGATGGTGCAGGTGATGGGGAAGTTCAAAAGTTTGATGGTGCTGGATATGATAAAGATCTAGTTGAAGCTCTTGAAAGGGACATAGTATCCAGAAATCCTAGCATTCATTGGTATGAGGATTTTTTTTTACCTATTTTAAATTCTACTCTTGAGTCCAATTTTATACATGGATGAGTTGTTATGACTGGGTATTTGTAAGAAAAAATATTTATAAGCTTAATAGGCTTCAAATTATAAATTCATCCATAACAAATAGAATATACCATTAGAAATATTTTTTTTTGGCAATAGAATAACAAAAAAGGGGAAAGGACATATACAAATAATGTTAATTGTGATAATTAAAACATTTCTAAATGTTTTGTAAAATTCTTTTTTGCAAAGGGATGACATAGCAGATTTAGAAGAAGCAAAAAAATTACTAAGGGAGGCTGTTGTTCTTCCAATGTGGATGCCTGACTTTTTCAAAGGGATTAGACGGCCTTGGAAGGTGAGAGAACTTAAGTAATGTTCTTTTCATGTAGATACTTGTAGTCAATGGGTGTGATGTGGGTACTGGGAGGCTGTATGTAATATCTTTTAGTAAATTCCTTTCCTTCTCTATCAAATGAGACTAAGGAAGTCATATAGAAGGAGAACCAGAGAGAGCAGTGTTATGAAAATCCAGAGAGAAGAGAGTATCCAAGAAGAGAGGGTGATCAAATGTTGCAGAAAGATCAAGAAGACTGAGGACTGAGGAAAAGCAGTTTGATTTGGCAATTAAGAAATCATTGAGAGGCAGCTAGATGATGCAGTGGATAGAGCAGCAGCCTAGGAGTTGGAGGAGGACCTGAGTTTGATTCTGGACCTAAGACATTTAACATTAACTAGTTGTGTGACTCTGGCCAAGTCACTTAACCCTGATTGCCTCACCAAAAAAACCAACCAACCAACCAAACAAACAAAAAAAACCAAAGAAAAAGAAGTCATTGGGAACTTTATAGAGAATAGTTCCAGTTTTGTGCCTTGAAGCTTTTTGACAGTCTAGTAAAGCCTATGTATCCTTTCCCAGAATGTTTTTAAATGCATAAAATATGTAGGATTATAAATAAAACTCTTTATATTGAAGTAAAATTATCTATATATTTATCTGTTTGCCTACAAATGTCATGGATCCTAAATCCCTGGTTTAGAAGAAAGTGAGGCAAAAGGGAGTAGAGGTGTTCACTGTAGACAGTTTTCTTAAGAAGTTTAATCATAAAAAGATACGACAATAACTGAGAATTTTTAGGGGTGGAGAGATAGACATTTGTTCAGAGAAGGGAACAAAATTTTGAAGCTGAGGGGAAATAGGGATGATAATGGAAGATAGTATCCTCATTTCCAAATATATTCTTTCAGCTGGCTTCACTTTTCCTACATAGGGAAACATATCTTGTTGCAAAAATTGAAAAAGAAAGTTCAGCAAAATCAATACATCAACTAAATAAGAGCATACACAAGATTCCACAACCCTAGTCTTTTATTACTTCAAAAAAAGGAGGGTAATGAATTTCTAAACCTTTTTCTGGGTTCAGGCTTGGTTGTTGTAAATATACAGATTTAGTTTCTGGGCTTTTGTTCTTTTCATTTAAAATCTTGTAATCATTGTATATATGATTTTTCATATTCTGTTATTTCATTGCAGTATTTAATATGTCTTCCCATGCTTTTCTGTGTTTTTAGGTTCAGAAACTCTTATGTACATACAATAATATTCCATTTTATTCATGTGCCACAATTTGTTTAGCCATTCCTCAATGATACCTACTTTATTTCCAGTTCTAACTTGTTGCCACAAATGTAATGAACTCCTTTATTTCCCATTTTGAATCCTTAGTGATCTTGTTTAGAACTACACTGTCTTCTCTCTTTTTTTTTATCATTTCTAAGATCTTCTCTTACCAAAGTAGTCTTGAATTTGCCCATTATCTGCAGCCTTCACTTTTATTCACATTTGCAAAAGAAAGTCATGAAACCATGCTATGTCCATTACAAATTTAATGTTTTCTGGGTCCTCACTGTGGCAAGACAGGGCTTTTACACTTTGCTAATTGATTCACTATTCCATTTACCACAGTGACTTTGGGAAAGCTTTTTTTTATGTCTCCTCAAAACTTCATATGACTCTTGCTTACCCTGCCTTCTTAGCTGAGAATTTTGCTTCATGTTTTACTGAAAAAAATGGAGGTCATTCTCTGAGTAGTCCTCATTTCCAATTTTTCGTTCCCTAAATCCAATCTGTTGCCAAGTTCTGTTGATTCTACCTTTACAAGATCTCTTGTATAACCCCTTTCTCTCCTCTGACCCTAGTATAGGCTCTCTCATAACTTCATACCTGGAATACTTTAGCCTCCTGCTGGGTCTGCCTGATCTGTCTCCCTGCTCCAGTTTTTCCATCACTCAGCTGTTGAATTGATCTCTCTAAAGCCCAGATCTGACCATGTTTCCTACTTTGTTCTTGCCTCCGTTTAATAAATTCCAGTGGCTCTGTAATTACCTTCGGGATCAAAAACAGAATTTCTTGTTTAGTTTTTAAAAACAAATGTGGACATTTTCTGGCTTTCCTGTCTTATCACTTCACTCCCTTCCAGATACTCTGGACCTGTTGACCCTGGCCTCCTTGCAGTTCCTTGCAGAAGACATTCCATTTCTTGACTCATTTTATTTTCACTGTCCACCATGCTGGGAATTCTCTTCCCTCTCATTTCTATCTCTTGGCTTCTCTACTTTTAAGTCCCAGCTTAAACCTCACATTTTCCAAGAATAAAAAGCCTTTCCTGATTTCTCTTTATGCTAGCGCCTTCCCTTTGTTGAATGTCTTAGTTTTCTTCTGTGTATTTGTATGTGTTAATGTTATCTATATCTATATGATCAATGTTTCTTGATGTAATTTGATTGTTAATGGTTTGCAATTTCAGTGCTTTTTTTTAAAACTCACCTTAAACAGTAAGTATATCAACTTTTACTTAGAGTGTAGTAGTTAATTTTAAATCAAATATCTATACATATTATGATCTTTTTCTCACTTGTCCATAATTACTCTGATCATAATGAAATCTAATCTTCATCTTATCTCCAAACTTTATTTCTTTCCAACTACTCTTGAATCTCAAAGTTATCTTGAAGAGTCAAGTCATCGTGGCTTCAAGAACCCTTTCAGCTTTTCACAGTCATTAGAGGTTTTACTTTGAGCCATAGGCAGTCTAAGTTATTTATACAAGCTGTTTTGAAATAATAATTTTTAAAAAGTATTATTTTCTGCTAAGTTATTCTTTCAGTAGTTTGTTTTGACTCTTTCTCTTCTGTTCTTACATGATTAAAACAGAAGCTGCATGTAGGTTATCTACCATGATACATGAATGTATAAGATTTTCTTTTCTTGAGGACAAGGATTAATTTTTTCCCTTTTTTTTAATCCCTTTTACTTTGAACAGTACTTGAAACATAGAAAGCAATTAATAAATGTCTATTGATTTGACTTGCCCTCCAACCACTTACACTCTAAGAAATTTCCATTTTCTTTCATATATCATCCTCTGCTTTTTCATTGAACTACAGGATGGTAGGAAAGCATTGGGTACCATCTATTATTCCTCAGAGGGGCCATCTAATCCATGATATTCAGATTTGCCCTGTTTCCCTAAGATTGTTGAGATTAATTAATTTTATTCTTTTTGACCAACTATTATAGTCTAATGGTTGTAAATTTGTTACTTTTTCAGTCTAACTGGCATGATTGAAAAAGCAATGTCCTCAGAAAATAATTTATAATTTTTTTCTCATTTAATATGTAGAAAGAAAAAATGGATAGGGAGGATTTTTGTAGTCAGCTATCTAGTTTTTGATTTGGGATTTATGTTCTTTTGGGGGTCAATTGTCATAATTATGTGTATACTACTTGATAATTATGATTATGTCCTTTGGAAACCATCAGAAGATAAAATTTCTCAGATAGCTGTCATCGGCAATTTCAGCTTTCATAGTGGACACACAGAATGTGTTTTATAACAGATAATTATAATTATAAATTTATAATTTTCTGAATCTTTAAGGGATTAAGATAATTTTTATGAATAAGGTTTTTTTTTTTTTTAGCAGTAAATCAGTAGTCTCCATGTATTTCCTTACTTCCCAAATCAGGGTCACAATGCAATAATAAAACCCTGTAGTGACTTCACCAAAATATTTATTTCCTACAGTGCTTCTTAATATTTGTTAGCAAATAGCATTAATGGAAAGAGAAAGAAATAGAGTTTTCTATAAGTGTTATGTAAAGAAAATTTAGATGCCTACAAATTAAAAATGATATCAAACATATTTAAATCAATATTGTAATTCTTTCTAGATTCACTCTTTTATATTACTCCCATTCAGTTATTCATCTTTTCCAGGAAACAGTATGAAGAGAGAGACAGAGACAGAGATACAGTAAGAGTGAATGTATATACAAAGCATTGTTTTAGGTTATCAGGAAGGGACAGAAATTATATAAGATTGTGTGCTGTCTGGTAGGTTGTAATAAAGTTGAACAATCAAATCATATACACAAATAAATGGCTATGGTACAAAGCATTGTGTTAGGTGTCATATAAGATAAGTTAGTCAGTGCTAAAATAATTTGATAAATTAGGGAATTCTCATAGAGAAAGCATGATTTAAGTTAGCTTTGAAGAATGAGTTGCAATTCAGTGGGTAGAACTGGTGTTAGGAAGAATATTCTAGACAGGAAAAATGCCCCCAGCGTAGGTGTGGAGGTGTTAAAAGTACTTGGTAAGGTTGTGGGACTCCAGATAGATGTTTGATTGCAGAATAAGAGTGAACTATGGGAAATAAGGTTGGAAAGATATTTTGGGAGTCAGATTATGGAGATCCCTAAATTTCAGATTAAAAAGTTTGGACTTTGTTTTCCATGAAGTGGGAAGCCATTGGAAATCTTTGAATATAGTTAGGTGGATGTTCTAGGAAGATTAATTTGTTGATAGCATCAAGTATAGATCAGATGGAGAAGATGTTGCAAGCTGGGAAGGGCAGTTAGGAATAGTGAGGTAATAAGCACCTTTATAGGGTAATGGCAGAGGAAATGGACTTTGGCAGCCGATTAGATGGAGAATTTAGAAAAAAAGAAGAGTTAGAGACAACTAAAATGTTTCAAGCATGGAAGACTGGAAAACTTCTGATTTCATTAATAGAAATTGGATACTCAAGAGGGAGAATTAGTTTGGGACCTGGAAGGGGGTCCAGACCAGGAAAATGATGACTTTGTTTTTTATATGTTGGATTTGAGTAGGAGAATGAGTTGTTGGAAAAGTAGGAATGAAACTCAAATGATAGGTCAAGTCAAAGTAGATAGATTGGGGAATTATCTAAATAGAATAATTATTTTTGAGATGACTGTATCATTATAGGTAATAGAAAGCTCTTCCCATTTTTCCTTAGGTCTGTCCTGATTTTCTCTTAGGCTCTAGGAATATGTTAATTTTAATTTGCTTAATTGTTGAAGGGTCCCAAATAATTAATAATTGATGAAAAACAATATTTGAATTGTATGCAAAAAATAAAACAAAATACTGTAAGTATGAGGGACCATTATATTTCTTTTTTTGCTTTTCCTTTTTTTCTTTTTTTGCTGAGGCATTTAGGATTAAGTGACTTGCCCAGGGTCACACAGCTAGGAATTATTAGGTGTCTGAGGCCAGATTTGAGCTCAGATCCTCCTGACTTCAGGGCTGATGCTCTATCCGTCAGATAGAGCACAGTGCTCTATCCGCTGCGCCACCTAGTTGCCCTCAACCATTATATTTCTTACTAGTTTTAAAATTTTTAAAATTTAATCCTACCATAGTAGGAATTTCAGTTGTTTTTATAGGGGATAAGTTTTGAATATCAAAATCCATAACTATGATAAATAAAAAATGATATTGTACCTAGAAGAAACATTCTAAAAGAAGGGCCAAACTTTTACAGGTTAAATAGAAAATTAGCCACTTCTATAGGGTCTCTTTCTGATATATAACAACAGATAAAATTGGAAGGGTTATGTATTGAAATGCTCATGTTTGTGGATATTTGTCAAGTTCATAATTAAAAATAAAATTTACATGACAAAAGCAACTGAAAGGACTTTCAAAAGGGAGAGTTATAGAAATATATATTGTGCATTTTTTGTACTGATTGCATATGACCTTATTTATTACTATACAGTGCATTATTAATATTCAGAATCAAAAAATCCTGATCACTTGTCTTTTGCATATAAATAGTACTTATTATAATGTATCTGTCATTCATATAGCACTTTAAGTTTGACAGAATATTGTGCATTTGTAATCCTATTTGATCTTATATAGCCTTGTGAGTCAGGCACTTCCTACTATTAAGGAAATTGACATTCAGAGAAGCTAAGCTATTTGCCCAGAATCACACTGTTCAAATCAGAGATGGAGTTTGAACTCAGTTCTTTCCTGAATTCAAATTTTCTCTAATAAATCAGACTGCCTCCATTGTAAAAGAAATCTTTATATGAAAACTAGCATTTCTAAGTCCTAGCTAATGGTCAAGAATTGGCACAGCAATTATTTGAACAAAATTCCAGTATGGAGGGAAAAATGAACAACCTTAAATGAACTGAATTGGAATTTGACCTTGATATGACTTTTAAGCATAATCCAAACTACATTGAAGGAAAGTAGGTGGTAAACAAAAAAGGCATATAAATTCCTTATTGGAAATCACTGAAATTTTACATGCCAAATCTGACAGTAAACATGTCTGAACACACATAAAGAAGTTCTGATAGAAATAAGAACATTAACATCAAATTAAAGAATCAGCAAGCTGTCATTTAAAAAGGCTGGAGAAGACAAAAATTTTAAACAATTATATTCCCAGGTGTTTTTTTTTTTTTTTTTGTTAAAGCTTTTTATTTGTATAACATATGTATGGGTAGTTCCCCAACATTGATCTTTACAAAGCTTTCCATTACAAATTTTACCCCCAGTCCCCTCCCCTCCCCTAGATGGCAGGAAGTCCACTACATGCTAATAATGTTGAAATGCTTGAGAAGTTATGCAAGAAAAATCCTATCTACAAGAAAAAAAAAAAAAGAATCAGAGAAAGGCAACACAATGCAAACAAATGTCAGTAGAGATCATGAAAATGTTATGTTGTAGTCCATATTTCATTTCCCTCTCTCTGGGTGTATATGGTTTTCTTCAGTGAACAACTGGAACTGGTTTGAGACAATTCTTTGTTGCAGAGAGCCATGTCCATCAGAATTGATCATCATGTAATACTGTTGTTGCTGTGTATGATGATCTCCTGGTTCTGCTCGTTTCACTCAGCATCAGTTCATGCAAGTCTCTCCAGGCCTCTCTGAAATCGTCCTGCTGGTCATTTCTTACAGAGCAATAATATTCCATAACATTCATATCCCATAATTTATTCAGCCACTCTCCAATTGATGGGCATCCCTTCAGTTTCCAGTTTCTAGCCACCACAAAAAGGGCCGCCACAAACATTCTTGCACATGTGGGGCCCTTTCCCTCCTCTAAGATCTCTTTGGGATATAGGCCCAGTAGAAACACTGCTGGGTCAAAGGGTATGCACAGTTTGACAACTTTTTGGGCATAGTTCCAAGTTGCTCTCCAGAATGGTTGGATCCATTCACAGTTCCACCAACAATGTATCAGTGTCCCAGTTTTCCCACATCCCCTCCAACATTCATCGTTATCTTTTCCTGTCATTTTAGCCAATCTGACAGGTGTGTAGTGGTATCTCAGAGTTGTCTTAATTTGCATTTCTCTGATCAATAGTGATTTGGAGCAACTTG
>JAJPUD010001667.1:0-12027 GCA_023553655.1 Myrmecobius fasciatus | reverse complement strand
ATGGTGATTTTGCCCTTTGATTCTACAATCTCAGGGCAGTTTTCTTTCAGGATTTCCTGGAAGATAGTGTTTAGATTCTTTTTTTCATTATGGCTTTCAGGAAGTCCAATAATCCTTAGATTGTCTCTCCTAGACCTATTTTCCAAGTCAGTTGTTTTTCCTAGGAGATATTTCATATTTTCTTCTAATTTTTCATTTTTTTGTTTTTGTTTGACTGATTCTTCAAGTCTTAGTGAGTCATTCACTTGCATTTGTTCAATTCTTATTTTTAAAGTGTTGTTTTCTTCAGTTACCTTTTTAAGCTCCTTTTGTAACTGGCCAATTTGTTCCTTGCACTCTTTTTCCACTTCACTAATTTTATTTTTTAATAAATTGGTGTCTTTTTCATATCTCTTTCGCAGGGCATCATATCCTTCTTGCACTGATTTCAGTTTATTTTCCCATTTATCCTCCAGCTCTCTTTTGAGGTTCTTTATGCAGTCTTCCAGAAAGGCCTTTTGAAAAGGGGACCAGTGATGGTCCTGGCTGATGTTCTCTGGATTTTTGTCTAAAGGAACCTCTGGCTCTGGGGTCGTTTCTTTGCCTTGATAAAAGCTGTCTATGGTGAGAGCTCTCTTTTGCTTCTTCATCATATTTTTTTTTTTTTTTTAGACAGTGTGGATATCTCTTTAAGGTAGGGAAAAAAAAAAAGCGGCGGCTGCAAAAAGCTTTGCCCTGGGGCACTTCGGCGAGTTGACTTAAGGTGCTGGGCCGGTGGTGGCTAGGACTAAGTCCGAATTACTCCTTAAACAAGGCAAGTCTGCCAGAACACCTGCCCCCAATCAGGGCAGAGTGTCCCGAGTGCCTCAGATAAACTCCAGGTGTTTGGAATTTGGAGTTTGGAGTTTGGAATTTCTTCCACGATGAGCTGAGCTGAGTCCCACCCTCACTTCTGGCCTGCGAAGTTGTCGTCTATTTATCTCTCTGTCCGAGTCCGACTAACCTGATATGAAGTAATCCAGAGAGCTGTGCCCAAATATTTCTGAGTTCGTTGACTTGAAGATCAGTTCGGAGGCTTATTTTATTGTTGATTTGAGAGAAGATCGGAGGAGAGGCAGAAAGTCACCTTTTCACTCCGCCATCTTGGCTCCGCCCCTCCCAGGTGTTTTGTTTTAGGAGATAGCTTTGCCTGTTAATTTTCAAAGGTAAGGCATAATCCAAATGTTTGCAGTGGATATCCTATTTAATAGCTCTTTCATTGCTAGTAGTATTTCATGTAAGTTACTGATTTACTAGCATATTAAATTGTAATCAAATTAAAACTAATTTGATTATGTTTGAAATACAGCTTAATGTATGCTTTCTCAGTTCATGAAGAGCTTTTATTTTAATAAAAACTGTATGTAGTATAAACATCTTTGTGGATAGTAGGTTTTCTTCTAAAAGGAGTAGACACTTAACATAGTGAAAAGTGCATAATTCTGAAATATACTGTTAAATAAGTATTTTCATTAAATTAAATGATATATAAGTAGCAATCGAGAATGAAAAGCTATTTTTGTTGTTCAGTCATATCTGACTCTTCATGGTCCTGCTTGAGGTTTTCTTGATAAAGATAATGGAATAGTTTGCCATTTTGTTCTCCAGCTCATCTTACAGATGAGGAAATTAAGGCAAACAGCACTAACTGACCAGAGTCACACAACTAATAAGTGTCTGAGGTTGCATTTGAATTTAGAAAGGAAAGTCTTTCTGATTCCAGGCCTGGTACGATCTCCATTGTACCACTTAGCTACCCCAGAATGAAAGGTACAGAGGTATTATCTGCCACAGTCAGTAGAGATGGTCAGGTTCCTCACAACATGCATCCCTTGTTACTGTGTCTTTCATTCTCTTTGGGATTGGGAAGAAATTCCCACTTCTACAAATGATGAAAATCACTGTCTATTATGCTGTGAAAATTGAATTTTAATCTTGCAGTGAAAAACTGTATAAAATAAATGAATTATTGGCAGTACTTTGATCAAACTGTGTGATTAAAAAGTAACACTTCTTGTGGAACTTTAGGGTGTGTTGATGGTTGGACCCCCAGGTACTGGTAAAACAATGCTCGCAAAAGCAGTTGCCACTGAATGTGGCACAACGTTCTTCAATGTTTCCTCCTCTACTCTGACATCTAAATACAGAGGTGAATCCGAGAAGTTAGTCCGCCTGTTGTTTGAAATGGTAAGTAGAGAATGATACCTTCAGATTTGTGTCATTTATGTTGCATTTATGCAGCAGCCAATTGCTAATTTCCTTCTTTTCAAATTTCCTTCCTTTGTGTTCTCCCAGCTTCTTCCAAGATGAACTGCCATCATTACTATTAATTACTTAAAAACATATCAAGTGAAGCAATATTTTAAGAATTCTTAAAGCCCTAGAATTTGAGATGGAGAGAAATATTTTGTGCCTTTACTTTCTGTTTTAAAAGAAAGCTTTGATGATGCCAAACAAAAAACCTAACTACCACTTTTTCATATATGCAACCTTTTAGAGTTAAAAAAATGCTTTCATATTCTCTGTCCCTTTTGATGCCCATAGCAACACTGTGAAGGAGCCAGGGTGGGTAGTTTCTTAATTTTATAGCTGAAGAAACTGGAATTCAGACAATTCAGGTTCATGAGGGAGTAAGTGGTAAAAGTAGGGTTTGGATATAGTCCTTCTGACCTCCAGACAAGTGCTCTTTTCACTGCCCTTTCATTCAGTGTGTTTGTTGTTTGTCCAGTAGATGGATGATTACAGTTGTTTTGCTTCTCCTGCTTTAGGGATACTATTGTTGGAGAGGCAGCTTGGCTTAGTGGATAAGTAGCCACATTGGGTTTAAGTCAACAAGACCTGGGTTTAAATCCTGCCTCAGACCCTTTGGTCACAATTTGTAAATTTCTAATTTATAACATGAAGGGATTGGACTTTATGACCTCTGAGGTCCCTTGCATCTCTAAATTTGTGATTCTTTTTCGTGGTCACAATAATAATTTTTTGGAAATTTGTAAAATCAAAAAAATTATAACATTGATCCTTTTTATCTAACAAAAGATTTGAAAAAATATCTTTTAAAGGTAAATTACATTTTAATTTAAAGGTTTATAATATAATTTTAGTTTCAGAATTCGTTCTTTCCCAGTGTTAATAACTATGCAGTATGATGTTAAAAACAAGGATTATGAAAGTACTGTTTCTGAACCTTTCCCCCTTCCTCCAAAATATTTTATCTGTTCTTTTTTACAAATTTTTTTAATTAAAGCTTTTTATTTGTATAACATATGTATGGGTAGTTCCCCAGCATTGATCTTTACAAAACTTTCCGTTACAAATTTTATCCCCAGTCCCCTCCTCTCCCCTCCTCTAGATGGCAGGAAGTCCACTACATGTTAATAATGTTGAAATACTTGACAAGTTTACAAAAATTTTTAAAATATTTTTTCAAAGGCTAGATTTTATGCACCTACAACAATCTTCATTGATGAGATTGATTCTATCTGTAGCCGCAGAGGCACTTCTGATGAACACGAGGCAAGTCGTAGAGTCAAATCTGAACTACTCATTCAGATGGATGGTAATGAATATTTAAGTACTTTCTTAATTCTAAGCTGCTTTCTTTTTAGATTTTATGCTGAAGGTAACTTATTTTTATCCTTTTGTTGACATACTTACTGTCCAAAGAACATTATTAAGTAACTATCCAAGGTAGTAATGTTTATATATCCTTTGTGTCTTTTACATTGTTGGACACTACAAAGTATACAGAAGTTTAGGACATAGTTCTAGGCCACAAAAAGCTTACTATTTCCTCCTCCTTCACATGTTGAAGGAATAGAGATTCCGGGATATATTTTTCTTTAAAATCAGTACAGCTGCTTTCTTTTGTCTTGGCACATTTCATGCAGGTAGCAGATGATGCAGTGGTAGAGCTCAAACCACATTGGGAGTTTTTTTTTAATTTAAAAAAATTACCAGCTATAAATTGATTTAATCTTTTATTGAGCAGGTAAATTGGAGAATGGTGAATTTAAGAATCCTATTGTACTATTTGATTATTTGTGGTTTCCAGGGAAGTAGAAGCTTAATAACACATAGTTATTTTGAGTTATGCTAAAGATATTTTGTTTAAAAAAGCTCATTCAGGAAAATCAAATACCATAAGCTTGTACTTATTTTAACCTTGCCAATGAATGACATGATGTTTCTATTAATGAATAACTACTAGGTCCATTTTCAATATTTTAAGGTTTTAGGAGTCATTAAGAAATTAAACAAAGCTTCCTGGCCAAAATAAAAGAAAGAAAGAAAAAGAAATAGAAACAGAATTTCTCCCTTGTCTACCACTCTCCACTCTTCACTTCTTTCTTGTCTATTAACATTTATTGTAGAAAAAATATAAATGCAATTTTACTTTTCCTTCCAATGTGAGAGTGTTAGCAGCTCTTTTTGTGGTGGCAAAGAATTGGAAAATGAGTAGATCCCATCAATTGGGAAATGGCTAAATAAGTTATAGTACATGAAAGTAATGGAATATTATTATTCTATAAAAAATGATTAATAAGCTGATTTTAGAAAGGCCTGGAAAGAGTTACATGAACTAATGCTGAGCAGAATAAGCAGAACCAGGAATATGATGTATGTACACAGTAAGAAGCAGCAAAATTGTGTGATGATCAATTATGAAAGACTTAAGTTCTTTTCAGGGGTTCAGTGATCCAAGACAATCACAATAAACATTGGATAGAAAACATCATTTGTATCTCAGAGAGAATTACAGAGATTGAATATAAATCAACACATGCTATATTCACATTTTTTTTTCTCGTGACTTTTCCCATTTGTTCTGTTTTTTTCTCCCAAGATGATTCATAAGGAAATGTGTTTAAAAAGATTAAAAAATAAATTTAAAAATGAGTCTTATGATAACAAGTTGTATGTTTTTTAGTTATAAGTAGCTTACTTAAGCAGTAGTCCTCCCTCTACTCCACATGTGATAAAATTGTGTCCTAGTGTATTTTACAGTACAAATGATAAAGGACAGAATAAAAAATACTATTATATGTTTTGTTAGACTACTACAATTTAAAAAATTTTTCTTTTGGAAAAAAAATCCAACAGGGGTTGGAGGAGCTCTAGAAAATGATGATCCTTCTAAAATGGTTATGGTGTTGGCTGCCACTAATTTCCCATGGGACATTGATGAAGCTTTGCGAAGGAGATTAGAGAAAAGAATTTATATACCTTTACCAACAGGTATGATTCCTATCTTTTGTTTTCTATGTTATTTCTTGAAACTTTATTATAGCATTTCTTTAATTATCTTCATTTTCAATGTAAGTCTTTTTGGAAAAAAAATTATATAATTTTACTATGTTAATGTGTTGTAGGTGGAATCTACCATGCTGAATATTTTTAAGCAAATTCTTACATTTTTGGACAATCATGATAATTTTCATGACAAGGAATTTCACATCTAATATTTAGTCTTGGAAGATTTTCTTTGAACTTACTTGAGTGATAATTATACATTTTCTTGTAATTTTTTTGAAGTATGCTGTTTTGGAAAATATAGTTTCATCATGCCTATGATGAAATGGTCATCTCAGTTCTTGAATTTTGAAATTTAATTATTGTAATATACTATTTATTTAATTTTATTACAACTTTGGTACTTTAGAATGGAACTCATTGCTTTCTAACTTGAAGATATACCATATTTCCTGTTTTCTACTTCATTAATCTTATTAACTTTGTTATTTTTGACATTTAAAATTTGGGTGGCTTTTCTTTTTCTTGGAATAATATAATATCGACTCATTCTCTGATCTTTAAAGGTAGTAGTTATTATAGCCTAGCATTTATAAAACTCTCTTTAAAGTTTGAAACACTTCAGATGTCTCATTAGAGCCTCAGAAAATCATATGAAGTAGGTGCTATAATTGTATCCATTTTACATATGAGGAAATTGAGGCTGGAAGAAAGTAAGTGACTTGTACAGGGTCACCTAGTAGGAAGTGTCTGAGACTAGATTTACTGTAAAGTGATCAGAATTAAACTACATGCTACACTGCTTAATTAAGTACCCCACAGAAAGAGTTTCTCACTTGCTGGCTATATTTCAGACCATTTGCAACAAAATTTGATCAACTTAATTTTGTTTTAAACATTTAGAAGAAGTTTATTTTTGGTAAAGACAACAAGGTGACAGAGCAATAGCCTAATGTTCTAGGCAGGAAAGTCCGAGGTCAAATCTAGCCTCAAACATTTTATGAGCTTGGGTGACCATGGCCAGGATATTTAGTCCCTCTCTGCCTCAGTGTTCTCACTTGTCAAATGGGGATAATGATAGTAGCTACCTCCCAGGATTGTTCAAGATAAAATGAAATATTTTTTTTTTTTTTGCTTTTTGCTGAGGCAGTTGGGGTTAAGTGACTTGCCCAGGGTCACACAGCTAGGAAGTATCTGAGACCAGATTTGAACTCAGGTCCTCCTGACTTCAGGGCTGGTGCTCTAACCACTGCGCCACCTAGCTGCCCCCAAAATGAAATATTTCTAAAGTGCTTTGCAAACCTTAAATTATTATATAAATGCATCTGTTATTATTGTTACTATTGTTGTGATTTTAAAATTGTGTTACTGTGATTCCTAGTAGGAAAGTTAAGAGATCTCTTCTTTGTATCTCTAGCATTTACAACAGTGACTGGCATGTAATAGGTACTTAATATGTGCTTGTTAACTGATTGACATTTGATTAATCCATAGGTTTGCATGCATTCACTTAGATAGAGTACTTGAAGTTCATTTCAGTTGATCACAAAGATTTGAAGCAATATAGCTAAGAGCTAACCAGACTTGAGAATTTCATTTGAAAAAATTTGAAAGTTTTGAAAAAAAATTGAAAAATGAAAAAAATTATTTCCCTAAAACACTGGTTCTTGAAATATGATCTAGGGGCTCTTGGGAGTCATAAGATTGTCCAGTTCCTCTTTTGTGTAACAACCTTTAAGCTACCTAAATTCAGCTGTTATGTTCCCTTCTCCTCCTTTGAGTCTTCTGTAGCCTAAATTTATCCAGGCCTTCCATTCTCTCTCATGAGGAATAAACTTGAAGCTGTTCATCATTCTGGTTGCCCTCATCTGGACACTCTCTACCTAATAAATATCTTTCTTTAAATGTTAATGAGCATTCTGAAAAGGTGATCACCAAGAACAAACTGGTTTCATTAAAATACGGCATGCCATTCCTTTTTTTTGACTGGTTTAATTACTTAGTAGATCAGGGAAATATTTTAGTTTACCCAAATTTTATCAGTTTACTTGATTAAGTATGAAATGCTTTTCTGAAAAAGATAGTTAGTTGTGTTCAGAACTGTTTGAATGCCAGATCTAAGTCACTTATAGTTTGCTATCATTTTATAAGGCAGTTCCTAATGGAGTGTTTCTGAGACATATGCTTGCCCTTGTGCGGATTGATAGTTTTATCAGTGACATAGATAAAGGCATAGGCCACATGTTAATCAAATTTGCAGATTAAAAAGTTGGGAAGGGATTGCTAACACTTTGGTGTACAAAGAATGTATTTGGAAAGAACTGGTGATGCTGGGACATTGGATTGAATCAAAATAGATGAAATTGAATGAGAATAAATGTAAAAGTTTTGTACTTGAATTTAGAAAAAACAGCACATCATCATCTAGGATCTAAATACAAAAGCTGGGGGAAGCATAATTAGGCAGCACTTCATCTTAAAAGGTTCTGGATGTCTTAGTGGACTGTAAGTTCATTATGAATCAGTATTGTGATAGTATAGCTAAGAAAGAGATGTAGTCCTAGGCTTCATAAAGAGTATTTAGGATTAGAAAGACAATAGTCTTATTGTGTTGTGGTCAAATCATTTCTGTTAGAGTATTTTTGGTTGGGCATCACATTAGGAAAAATACTTGTAGTCTGGATACAGTCTAGAAGATAGTAATTAGGGTGATGAAGGACCTTGAGCACATACAATATGAAGATATATTAGGCATGTATTGCTGAAGAGAAGGCTCAGGGGGTAGATAATAACTGTCTTCGAGTGACTGAAAGAATTTCATATATAAGAAAAATTAGTCTTCCCTGCTTCTCAGAGGGAAGAACTGCTTATAGTGGGTAGAAGGTACAGAGGCAAATTGAGGATTGATGCCAGGAAATACCTCTTAGAGCTTTACACATGTGCAGTGGACTCCTCAGTGGAGGTCTTCAATCAAATCTTAAGGAAACACCTGTCAGGCATTTTAAAAAAGGACATTGTTCTGGATCTAATTAGATTTGGCCTCTCAAATCCTTTCCAACCCTGAGATTTTATGATTTTGTAGCAGAGAAAGCTAAAAGAGAAAGTAGTACATAGAAGATAAGTTGTTAAGAAAAGATGGAGAGATATTAGGAGGTGATCTTATGGGAAAGGGGACCATAAAAAAGGAGACTCAATGAAGGGAACAATATTATTTGATAAAAGTAGGGACTAGACACCAGCCCTGAAGTCAGGAGGACCTGAGTTCAAATCTGGTCTCAGACACTTAACACTTCCTAGCTGTGTGACCCTGGGCAAGTCACTTAATCCCAATTGCCTCAGCAAAAAAAAAAAAAAAAAAAAAAGTAGGGACTAGAAATGTGGAAAGGGGAAGAATCTGGAAGGAACCAGAAAAACAAAGAGGACCACATGGAGAATGCCATTGTATCCAGAAAAATTAATAAAAATTTCCAGCAAAAAAGAAAAAATTTGAACATGGTAGAAAGGTCAACAGAAGTAAAAATATTAAGCATAGGAGTAAAATGAACTTTTAATTTTTGGTAATCTAACTTTACAAGTTAAAACGACTTAGTTTTTAAACCTCTCTGTTCCTATAGATACTAACTTACTCTTGGCCTTTATTACCTCACAGTGGATCTTGATTACAAGAGTTTTAACTCTTCTTATCCATTCTACCAAGTCCAAATACAGATACTCCTAAAATACTGAGTCACTGTCCTGTTTGAAGACTTGGCTTTGTTTCATGTTGCATCAGATCCAAATTTAGATTTTTGTATTACATTCCAGATTCTGCATGATCTTACTGTGTATATATATATATATATATATGTGTATATATATATATATATATAGTGTGTGTGTGTATATATATATACTCTGTATATATAGTCTCACTGTATTCTGTCTATGCCTATCTTTCCCATAACTCCTCAACCTGTACCCCTCATAACCTTCTCTATCTCACCTACACATTAGATGCATTCCTGCCTCCATATCTTTTTCTTTCTGCTATTGCTTGTAATATCCTCTCTTCCCCTCTACCTATCTAAAGCAAAGCTTAGCTTCTCCCTGAAAACAAATTTCTTTAGTGTAACTGTAATATCATTTGAATTCTTGTTGCAATAATGGTGCTATGTTTAGCATTGATTCCACCCCATTCTCATATGTCAGTTTTGTCTTCCTAACTGTAAGCTTCTGGAGAACAGGAACCTTGAAGTTACTTGCACGTTCCCTTACTGTGTCAAGCAGATCTTAATATAGTAGCAGAGGTTTTGTTTTTATTGATAAATCAATTCATTGGTGCTGTATGAATACCAGTGATCAATAAGCATATCTGCCAATTAACATTTTGTATCTTTATAATTGAAATAACTAAATGTGTATCATCACCTTATATATTTAGTCTTTAAACATGAACAAATATGTGAGTTCATTTAATATACTTAATCCAGTTATATAAAGTTGATAGATTCTCTACTTGTAGTCTTCCAACAATCATTGATAAAACCATGAATATTAATTAAATGTCTTATAATCCTAGTGATATATACTTGGGCCTTTGAATGAATTCATTTGAAAAGGAAATATCAAGGGACATAAAAAGCATAGTATAATTTCCTTGAAATTTCTCTCTAGTCCAATGGACTCAAGAAAATACCATTGTTATATTCAACTAGATATGTAATTTTATTGTCATCTAGCTATATATCTCTCAGCTTACAGGCCCCCAAAATGCAGAATGCTTTGAATTGCCTGTATATGGCTGCTTACTGAGAGAGCACTTCTGGAACCATTATAGCATTTACAAAAGTAGTTAACCTTCAGATTTTTCATAGCATTAATTCAGACCCTTTTCACATTCTGCCTTGTACCATAATGACAAGTATTTGTCTTATCACCTTCCTCATTATGTTGTGAGTTCTTGAAACAAGATTTGTTCTTTGTTTCATCTTTGTGTCCTCTGCAGATGGCACAGTACTGAATATGTTAGGCACTTCATGCTTGTGGAATTAATTTTAAAGTAGGTGATGTGGTAAGGGGAAAACTTGGAAAACTAGGAATTTTAAAATTACATTTTTCAAGATCACATTTTATTTTGGGAAATAGTTTTACATTTGGATCTTAGTTATCATGAGAAAGAAGGCTACAAATCTTTTTTTTATTTGTGAAATTTGTGGAGGGCTCTGCTGCTACATCCCATGACCATGATAAAGCCATAAGGAAAGTAACTTCTGTAACATAAGTCTGTTGCACAGAGACCTTTGAATCTTCTTCCCCAGGAAGCTTAATTTTAATCCACTTAATTTTTCTAGAGAAAAAAAGGAAATATTGATTGAATAATGAAAAAAACCACTTATTAAACTCTTACTATGTGCAACATATTGTGCTTAGCACTGGGAATGCCAACAGAAAAGCAGAGGCAGCCCCTGTCCTTATAAGGCACCCATTTTATTAGGGGAGCCAACAGAAATGTTCAGTTCACATGCAAGAGCCCTAGGTCCTTTGGCTGTAGCATGAAAGCAGATGATAGTGCATCTTTTAAAGTTTCATTTCCACTGACAAAGCAGTGTGTCAGTGCCAAGGATTTTGATGTTTTCTAGTCTACAGTAGTTGTAACTGTGATGCCTGCAGTAGTGGCCAGGCCACAAATATATATGAAGTTGAGTTGTTTCTCTTGTCAGTTTTCTGATATGTCCTATTATGCCTTCTATGAAGCCCTACACCAGAAACTCATTGTGGCATGAAGCTAACTTTTTATTTCCTTCAAGTTTTAGTTTCAGAGCCATCCTCTGCAGTAAGCCTTTCCTCAGGCACTGGAGCCTTCCCTTTGTTTAGGTTTTCCCCCAATAGATCGTGAGCTGTTTGAGAGGAGACACTATTTTCCCCCTTCTTTGTATGTCCAGGGCTTAGTAGAGTAAATTGCCCAGTAGTGAACATTTTAACCCCACTGATTTTTATCCTTTTGACTATGTATATTGGAATAAATAATACAAAAGAAGGAACTTGGATTGCCAAGTCTTTTGGGAACAAAGAAATAGAATGCTTTCGATCCTATTAAATTGAAGTGTTTGATTCTAAGTCCTGTTGATGAACTATGTATGTCTCATGTAGGGGCCAGACAAAACTTTCAGAAGCTTGTCATCCAAAGATTAGCTGCCAAATGATGTTTTTTTTTTTCTTGGCCATGGCAACTCATGTAGCCATCTGTCAATAGCACAGGGGTTTTCATCAGCAGAGGGGGACTTTACATGGATGAAATAATGGATCAGAAAGGGTAAATAGAAAGAAGAGGTCCTAAGATAGAACTTTGGTGGACATTCACAGTTAGGGGGTAGGATATTCTGAAAAGGAGATTGAGAAGGAATAGTAGACAGGTAAGAGGAGAACCAGGGGAAAGCAAGGTCATGAAAGCTAAGAAAGGAAAGAACAGTCAACAGTAGAATGAAGACTGAATAAAAGATGTCATTTTGTGTAGTTTTGCAAAATTGTTTTTAGCAAAGTTTAATTATTTTCATTGCTTTCCAGAAGCCTAGTAGCATTTATGTTTACTAATATTTACATTTTTATAGAATAGTTTGAAAATTCTTTCAGAAAAAAGTTTCCTTTAAGCTTGTGCTTTCTCACATTGAGACCATATACCGTGGACTCCCTTTTTTCCTCTCTTCATCATCTTCAATCACTCAGACATCTTTGGCTACCATCGCCTCCTTTTCCTGTTTCACATGAAGAAGTGGTCTT
>JAJPUD010001666.1:371385-403094 GCA_023553655.1 Myrmecobius fasciatus | reverse complement strand
ACTCCCAAGAAATTATTTTACAGATCTAGAAAAAAATAGTAGCAAAGTTCATTTGGAAGAACAAAAGGTCAAGGATTTCAAGGGGATTAATGAAAAAAAAGGCAGATGAAGGTGGCCTTGCTGTACCAGATCTAAAACTATATTATAAAGCAGCGGTCATCAAAACCGTTTGGTACTGGCTGAGAAATAGAGTAGCCAATCAGTGGCATAGAATAGGATATCAAAACAATCTAGGCAATAACTTTAGCAATTTAGTGTTTGATAAACCCAAAGACCCCAGCTTCTGGGATTAGTACTCACTATTTGGCAAAAACTGCTGGGAAAATTGGAAACTAGTGTGGAAGAAATTAGGGCTTGACACACACCTAACACCACATGCCAAGATAAGATCTAAATAGGTTCATGATTTAGATATAAAGAGTGATATTATAAGTAAATTAGAGGAACATAGGATAGTTTACCTCTCAGACCTGTGGAGATCGAATAAATTTATCCCCAAAGAAGTTCTGGAGTTCTTAATTGAACACCAGATAGATAATTTTGATTATATTAAGTTTAAAAGTTTCTGCACAAATAAAACTAATGCAGATAAAATTAGAAGGGAAACATCAAATTGGGAAATCATCTTTACATTTAATGGTTCTGATAAAGGCCTCATTTCTAAAATATATAGAGAATTGTCATATTTATAAGAATTCAAGGCACTCTTCAATAGGTAAGTGGTCAAGGGATATAAAGAGACAATTTTCAGATGATGAAATTAAAACCATCTCTAGTCATATGAAAAGTTGCTCCAAATCACTATTGATCAGAGAAATGCAAATTAAGACAACTCTGAGGTACCACTACACACCTGTCAGATTGCCTAAAATGACAGGAAAAGATAACGATGAATGTTGGAGGGGATGTGGGAAAGCTGAGTCACTAATACATTGTTGGTGGAACTGTGAATGGATCCAACCATTCTGGAGAGCAATTTGGAGCTATGCTCAAAAAGTTATCAAACTGTGCATACCCTTTGACCCAGCAGTGTTTCTATTGGGCTTATATCCCAAAGAGATCTTAGAGGAGGGAAAGGGACCCACATGTGCAAGAATGTTTGTGGCAGCCCTTTTTGTAGTGGCTAGAAACTGGAAACTGAATGGATGTCCATCAATTGGAGAGTGGCTGAATAAATTATGGTATATGAATGTTATGGAATATTATTGCTCTGTAAGAAACGACCAGCAGGACGATTTCAGAGATGCCTGGAGAGACTTGCATGAACTGATGCTGAGTGAAACGAGCAGAACCAGGAAATCACAGCAACAACACAGCAACAACAATATTACATGATGATCAATTCTGATGGACGTGGCTCTCTGCAACAAAGAATTGTCTCAAACCAGTTCCATGTGTACAGTGAAGAAAACCATATACACCCAAAGAGAGGTATATGAAATGTGGACCACAACATAACATTTCCATGCTCTCTATTGATGTTTGCTTGCATTGTTTCCTTTCTCTGATTTTCTTTTTTTTCTTGTAGATAGGATTTTTCTTGCATAACTTGTCAAGTAATTCAACATTATTAACATGTCATGGACTTCCTGCCATTTAGGGGAGAGGAGGGGACTGTGGGTAGAACTTATAATGGAAAGCTTTGTAAAGATCAATGCTGAGGAACTACCCATACATATGTGTTACAAATAAAAAGCTTTAATTAAAAAAAAAGAAAGAAATGAGGCCTTTATCAGAACCCTTAAATGTAAAGATGATTTCCTAATTTATTGCTTCCCTCCTGATCTTGTCTGCATTAGTTTTGCTTGTACAAAAACTTTTTAACTTAATATAGTCAAAATTATCTATCTGGTATTCTATTAAGAGTTGCTGTTCTTCTTTGGACACAAATTCATTCCTTCTCCACAGGTCTGAGAGGTAAACTATCCTATGTTCCTCTAATTTACTTATAATATCACTCTTTATATCTAGATCATGAATCCATTTAGATGTTATCTTGGTATGTGGTGTTAGGCATGGGTCAAGCCCTAATTTCTTCCATACTAATTTCCAATTTTCCCAGCAGTTTTTGTCGAATTGTGAGTACTTATCCCAAAAGCTAGGATCTTTGGGTTTGTAAAACATTAGATTGCTATAGTTATTGAGTAGTTTGTCCTGGGATCCTATGCTATTTCACTGATCAACTACTCTATTTCTTAGTCAGTATCAAATGGTTTTGATGACCGCTGCTTTATAATGTAGTTTTAGATCTGGTACAGCAAGGCTACCTTTATCAGCCTTTTTTTTCATTAATTCCATTGAAATTCTTGACCTTTTGTTCTTCCAAATGAACTTTGCTACTATTTTTTCTACATTTGTAAAATAATTTCTTGGGGATTTGATTGGTACGGCACTAAATAAGTAAATTAGTTTGGGTAGTATTGTCATTTTTATTATATTTGCTCAGCCTACCCATGAGCACTTGATGTTTTTCCAATTGATTAGGTCTGACTTTGTGTGGAAAGTGTTTTGTAGTTTATTTCCTCTAGTTCCTGACTTTTCCTTGGCAGATAGATTTCCAAATATTTTAATACTATCAACAGTTATTTTGAATGGAATTTCTTTTTGTATTTCTTGTTGCTGAACTTTGTTGGTAATATATAAAAATGCTGATGATTTATATGATGAATCAAATAAATCTACGATTTATTTTATATCCTGCAACTTTGCTAAAGTTGTGAATTATTTTTAGTAGTTTTTTAGTTGAGTCTCTAGGGTTCTCTAAGTATACCATCATATCATCTGCAAAGAGTGGTAATTTGGTTTCCTCATTATCTATTCTAATTCCTTTAATCTCTTTTTCTTCTCTTACTGCAAAAGCTAACATTTCTAACACAATATTAAATAGTAATGGTGACAGTGGGCAGCTTTGTTTCATTCCTGATCTTACTGGATATGGTTCTAGTTGGTCCCCACTACATTTGATGCTTGCTGATGGTTTTAAATAGATGCTACTGATCATTTTAAGGAAAAGCTCATTTATTTCAAACTCTCTAGTGTTTTTAATAGGAATGGGTGTTGGATTTTAGCAAATGCTTTTTCTGCATCTATTGAGATAATCATATGATTTTTGTTAGTTTGGTTATTAATACAATTGATTACGCTGATATTTTTCCTAATATTGAACCATCCCTGCATTCCTGGTAGAAATCCTACTTGGTCATAATGTATTATCCTGGGGATGACTTTCTGTAATCTCATTGCTAATATCTTATTCAAAAATTTTGCATCAATATTCATTAGCGAAATTGGTCTATAGTTTTCTTTCTCTGTTTTCACCTTACCTGGTTTAGCTATCAGCACCATATGTATATCATAAAAGGAATTTGTGAGTATACCTTCTTTCCCTATTTTTTTCAAATAGTTTATATAGTATTGGAATGAATTGTTCTTTGAAAGTTTGGTAGAATTCACATGTAAATCCATCTGGCCCTGGAGATTTTTTCTTAGGGAGTTGGTTAATAGCTTGTTCTATTTCTTTTTCTAATATAGGGCTATTTAAATAGTTTATATCCTCTTCTGTTAACCTAGGCAATCTATATTTTTGTAGATATTCCTCCATTTCATTTACATTATCAAATTTATTGGCATAAAGTTGGGCAAAGAAACTCCTAATTATTACTCTAATTTCCTCTTCATTGGAGGAAAGTTCTCCCTTATCATTTTTGAGACTAACAATTTGATTTTCCTCTTTCCTTTTTCTAATCAAATTAACTAAAGACTTATCTATTTTGTTGGCTATTTTTATAAAACCAACTCAGTTTTATTTATTAATTCAATAGTTTTCTTATTTTCAATTTTATTAATCTCCCCTTTTATTTTCAGAATTTCCAATTAGGTATTTAATTGAGGGTTTTTAATTTTCTCTTTTTCTAGCTTTTTTAATTGCAAGATGAATTCATTGACCTTCTCTTTCTTCATTTTATGCAAGTAAGTATTTAGAGATATAAAATTACCCTTTATAACCTCTTTGGTCATATCCCACAAATTTTGGTATGGTGTCTAATTATTGTCATTCTCATGAATGAAACTATTGATTTGCTCTTTCACCCATTCATTCTTTCATTGAAATCAGATTACTTAATTTTCAATTAACTTTTGGTCTATTTTCTCCTGGCCTTATATTACCTGTGATTTTTATTACATCATAATCTGAAAAGGGTGCATTTGCTATTTCTGCCTTTCTGCATTTGATTTTGAGGTTTTTATGCCATAACACACGGTCAATCTTTGTATAAGTTCCATGAACCCCCAAGAAAAAAGTAAACTTCCTTCTGTCTCCATTCAATTTTCTCCAAAGATCTATCATACCTAACTTTTCTAATATTTTGTTTGACTCCCTAACTTCTTTCTTATTTATTTTGTGGTTTGATTTATCTAATTCGGAGAGAGCAAGGTTGAGATCCCCCACTAGTATAGTTTTGCTGTCTATTTCTCCTTGCATCTCTGTTAGTTTCTCCTCTAGGAATTTGGATGTTATACCACTTAGTGCATATATGTTTAGTATTGATACTGCTTCATTATCTATGGTACCCTTTAGTAAAATATAGTTTCCTTCCTTATCTCTTTTAATTAGATCTATCTTTGCTTTTACTTGATCTGAGATAAAGATTGCTACCCCTGCTTTTTTTTGTTCACCTGAAGCATAATAGATTCTGCTCTAGCCCTTTACCTTCACTCTTTATGTATCCCTATGTTTTAGCTGTGTTTCTTGTAAACAATCAATTGTAGGATTCTGGCTTTTAATCCAGTCTGCTATCCGCTTCTGTTTTATGGGAGAGTACATCCCATGCACATTCACAGTTAAAATATCTAAATCTGTATTTCCTGCCATCTTATTTACTCAAAGTTATCTTTTTCTCTTTCCTTTCCCCTTTCTCCCTTCCCTCTGCCCAGTATTTTGCCTTTGATGATTACCTCCCTCAAACAGTCCTCCCCCCTTTAGAGCCCCTCCCCTTTTTTATACATTTCCCCTAATTCTTCTATTTTCCCTTCTATTAGTCTATCCCTTTCTTTTCCTCCTTTCCCTCCTACTTCCCTATAAGAAGGCACAAGTTTTTTGGTGAAAAAAAATGTGTCTGATATAATCTTTTAGAGCCCAATCTGATGAGAGTAAGATTCACACAATGCTCATCACCCTCCCTTCTTTCCTTCAATTATATTGGATTTTCTTTGCCTCTTCATGAGATTTTATCTCATTTTTACCTCCTTTTTTAAACTTTATTTTGCCTCCTTTCCCCTCCTTTTCCAGTATGATAGTCCTTCCACCTCTAGTTTCTTTTTCATTTTATCAAAGTAAAATCAAATTATACCCCCATTCTTTAAGTATACCCATAGTAGAAATATAGTTCTCAAGAGTTCTTTCCTTTTTACCTTTTTATGCTTTTCTTTAGTTCTGTGTTTGGAGGTCTAATTTTTTGTTCAGATCTGGTCTTTTCATTATAAATAGGTGAAATTCACCTATATCATTGAATGTCCATCTTCTTCCCTGGAAAATAATGCTCATTCTAGCTGGATAACTTATTCTTGGCTGTAATCCAAGTTCCTTTGCCTTTCAGAATATCTAGTTCCAGGTCCTTTGATCCTTTAATGTGGAAGCTGACTGATCCTGGGTGATTTTAATCATGGCTCCTTGGTATTTGAATTGTTTCTTTCTACCTGCTTGCAATATCTTTTCCTTGGTGTGACAGTCCTGGAATTTAGCCACGATATTCCTTGGGGATTTAATTTTGGGATCTCTTTCAGAAGGTTATCAGTGAATTATTTCAATGGTTCTTTTACTTTCTGATTCTAAAACATCAGGGCAGTTTTCTTTCATGATTTCCTATAAGATAGCATCTAGGTTCTTTTTTTCATCATGGCTTTCAGCAAGTCCAGTAATCCTTAGATTGTCTATCCTGGATATGTTTTCCAAGTCAGTTGTTTTTCCTAGGAGATATTTCATATTTTCTTCTATTTTTTTGTTTTTGTTTGACTGATTCTTGAAGTCTTATTGAGTCATTCATTTCCATTTGTTCAGTTCTAATTTTTAAAGTATTATTTTCTTCAGTTACCTTTTTTAGCTCCTTTTGTAACTGGCTAAATCAGTTTTTTGTTCACTGCAGTCTTTTTTCCATTTTACCAATTTTTTTTGAATTGTCTTTTTCCATTTCACCAATTTTGTTTTTCAATGGATTGTTGTCTTTTTCCTTTTTGCCAATTTTGTTTTCCAGTCAGTTAAGTGTCTTTTTCATATCTCTTTTGTAGGGCATTATATCCTCCTTGCAATGATCTCAATTCTTTTCCCCATTTTTCTTCTAACTCTCTTTTGAGATTCTTTATGCAGTCTTCCAGGAAAGCCTTGTGAAATGGGGACCAGCTCATGTCTTCCTTTGTGGCTTCCTCTGGAGTTACTTTACCTTTAGGAGTCTCAGTATCTGAGGTCTGCCCTTCTTTTTTTCCATAAAAGTTGTCTGTGGTGAGAGTTCTTTTCTGTTTCTTACTCATTTTTAGAGCTTGAGATATTTTTAAAGCAGAGGAGCAGCAGCTTCTTCAATTTGCCCTGGGGCTGTTCGTCTGGTTGACTTCCGGTGTTGGGCTGTCCAGACTAGGTCCTGCATTGTCAGTGGTTTTCAATCTACCTTTTACTAAAGGGAAATCTGCCAAAGCACTTGCTGCAAGCAGAGAACAGTGGCCCAAGTATCTCCCAGGGATTTCCCAGGTGTTTAGAATCTGCCACACTGCATCCCAGCCCTGGCTTCCTTCCCTGACTTTGTACTACCGTCTGAGGTCGGCAAACTGCCCCACCCCCTGCCAGTCTGAAAAAGACCTGAAGAGGACTCTGAAGTTTTTCCAAAGTAATTTTTGCTGGGAATGTGTTGTACTTCAAATATTTGAGGGACCTTTCACTCCAAAATCTGTTCAGAGGCTTAATGTGCTGTTGGTTTGAGAGAAGATCAGAGGAGGTTACAGAGAGTGGTGTCTGCATTCCACCATCTGGGCTCTGCCCCACAGTCCTCAATTTTAAAGAGTATAAAGAGGTCTGGAGACCAATAGATTTAAAAAAAAAACTTACTATAGCAAATAGTTTTCTAGACTGCATATTTTTCTTGGAAAATGAAATGATTCTTATCTGGGCTCTTAAGACAGTAAACTTTTCTCTAGGAGGGTTTGTCTAACAAAAAGTACCTCATACCAACAGCAGCACAAAAAATAGCATGGGGAATGCCTCTGGTGTCAGATAAAGATCAATTTGGATTTCAGGATTCATTAACTTGAAATTATGAACTTTTAACCTTTCAATGATGGGACTAAGAGTTTATTTCAAAAAAGACAGATTTGGCTCATAGTACAGCTGAGACTATTTCATTGGCAGAAAGTCAAATCCATCCAAATTGCCAGAAAATTATCTAACTACAACAAAGCTCCAGGAAGAATTTAGGTTAGAAAGCTAATATACCCTAGTATAGAGAACCTTTTGTACCCTTCTTGAATGTGTCTAGAACTGATTTCTTCTTTTCTTCCTTCAAAATATCTCTTCCACTTAACAACCCAGATTAATTTGATGATCAACCATAGTTCCAAAGAACTTATGGTGAAACTTATGACTCATCTCTTAATAGAGGTGATTTTGAGGCTGCTGATGTAAATTTCTTATTTAATTCTTGTTTCTTTACTCAAGATCAATAACTGTCTTATTCTTGATTTGTATCTCTTGACAGTGCCTATTACAATGTTTTTCACACTGCAGGTATTCAATAAGTAATTGTCAATTAATTGATTACTTAAAACTTTGGAGTTCTACATGGATGTGTTATCTTAATACAATTGCTATCCCACTGAATAAAGCTTTTCCTAAATAAGGCAGAATTCTGTACGTTAAAAGTTTTGATGGTTTGTTTGGGATTCCATGGTCTTAGATTTAAATATGAAAGATATTTTCAAGAACATTTAATTCAATAGCCTAATTTCATCACTAAGGAAAATTAGATCCAGAAAGTTCAAGGAGTGTGTATCAGAGCTACAACCTAGCCTTGGAATCTAGCTTTAACCCAGTTGGTAAAATTCTTGGAAAATCTGAATAGCTAATCAACTCAGAAATAAAATTCCTGCACGAATACACTTTTGTTTATTTTGCTGGAAGATGAAGTTTCTACATCACAACTACTGCCAATGATACCTTCTGGGAAAGAAGGGAAGGCAGCTGGTGAATAAGGAAACTGAGAAAGTTTTGTTTTATATTTTAAACTCTTATGTGCAAAATATTCTTTGAAAACAAATAAGTTCCATAAAGGGATGGTGATCCACTAGAGTAGCCAAAAAAAAAAAGGTTCCAGGTGGTAGAGGTTTATTTTTTTTGAGAGAAAATTTATTTTTTTTAATTTTTCTCCTCTGGGCAATAGCAATAATAATTATAAAATAATGAGACCCATCCCACTGACACTTAAAAACAAATACCAATTAACAATATGTGGCTGAGATAATTCTTGGAGGCAAAACTCATATTTGATTAAGATTATTGCTTAATTATCCATCAACAGTGTCTGTTACTCATTTTTCCATTGCAATTTAGCTATATTTGCTGATCTAAGTTTAAAAACACATAGAAAATAACTGACAGAAGAAAATAAGTCAACACAATTATAGATGACTCAATAAAGTGGCATTTATTGTCAGAGAAACTTAGTGAAACTTCAGTACTGTAATGATTCAATTTTCATGTAATGCCATTGATTTGGGTTCAATATCTACTTAAGCAATTCCTCTATGTCTTCACAGAAGTTTTTATAAGTCACTACGGCCAAAAATGCACCAAGAGCTCAGATTTCTGAAAATGAGTTTCTCTGGCTTTATCTATGCAGTTCCTTGGAAAATGATCCACAATGAAATCTTTCTAGACAATAGTGATGCTAATATCTAAGTTGCATTTATTTGAAAGAATACATCTGTGTGTGCTATTTAGATATGATCATACATACTATCATTTGTCATAAAATTGATGATACAACATTGAAAAGTAAAGTGGTACAGTGGATAGAGAGGGGGGTCAATCTTTGAAAGATCTGGGTTCAAATTCTGCTTTTAGACTATCCTGGGAAACTAATTTAACCTCATGGTACCCTGGGCAACTCTTTAAAATTACATATCAAAAATGAATTTCTAATCTATACTGATGAAGGGAGTTTCCAAAACTGGAAGCAGAGTGGCATAATGGCAAATATACTAGATCTTCAGTCAGAACACTTGAATTTTTATCCTGCTGTTTCCTGACTGTGTAAGCTGGCTTTTCTGGGCCTCAGTTTCTCATCTACAAAATGAGGGGTTTAAAGGAGATGAATCACCAAGATCCTTTCCATCACAAAATCTATAATTTCATGATAAAACTGTCACAAGTTTAGACCAAAAAGGATTCACACATATAAAGATTTAGACTGACAATTAACTAGTTGCTTTTATTGTAGCAACAAATAACTTTTCTGTTATCTTCCTCTCAGTTATTGTGGAAAACTGCAGTTGTTTTACTATAGGCTCAGTGTCTTAACTCTATATTATCCCTCTCTATACCTGTAATGATATTTTATCAATAATTTTAATAAGATCTAGTATTTATAGAACACTTTAAGATTTACAAAGCCAGCTAGGTGGTGCAGTAGATAGAGCACTGCTCTTGGGTGTTAGGAAGATATGCATTCAAATCTAGCCTCAGACATGTCTCAACTGTGTGACCCTTACATTCTATTTGCCTCTATGACTGTTGTGAAGACCAAATGATATAATATTTATAAAACACTGAATTTAGTTCCTGGCACATAATAGGTGTTATATAAAAATCCTTATTTCCTTCCTCTATTCACATGGTATTTCATTTACAATAGTTTCCAAATACATTGTTATTGGGTGAATTAAAACTAAGTTTATTGAACCCTAAGAACTCTGACATTGTTATGAGAGAATCATTTTATTTTATTTATATTATTTATTTTATAAATATATATATGCATATATATTTATATTATAAATTATATGTCTTTTTTTATTAACAACATTTGTTTTCTCTCCTTTTCAAGGTAGAGAGCAAGGGAAGAAAAAATAAAACCCTTATAACAAATAAACATAGTCAATCAAATACTGGCCATAAATGTGTACCCCATTCTACATATATGGTCCATTATCTCTCTGTCAGTAGATGTGGAGCATTCTTCAACAAGAGACTTCCAAAATTATCATTGGTCATTACAATGATGACAGTCTTTCAAAATTATTTGGCTTATCTGCACCCAAAAAGGGAACTGTAGGGTGTGGATCACAAAGTAGTATTTTCACTTTCTTTGTTGTAGTTTGCTTACATTTTATTTTCTTTCTCATTTTTCCTTTTTGATCTGATTTTTCTTGTGTAGCATGATAATTGTGGAAATATGTTTAGAAGAATTGCACATGGTTAACATATATTGTATTACTTGCCATCTACAGAGCCAGTGGGGAGGAAGGGAGGGAGAAAAAAATTGGAACATAAGGTTTTGTTAGGGTGAATGTTAAAAATTATCTATGCATATCTGAAAAATAAAAAGCTTTAATAAAAACACCTAAAAAACCAAAATTTTGGGCTTTATGATATTTTTTTCATTGTATAACATCCTTCTGGTCCTGTTCATTTCACTCTGCATCAGTTCATTTAAGTCTTTTCAGGTTCATCTGAAACAAACTCTTTCATCCTTTCTTACAACACAATATATTCTCTTATATTATATAAACATACTGGAATATTGTTGAGCAAATATTCTTAGTTTCAGGACCATTTGTTGGAGAGTTGAAAGAAAGTAATAAGCTTAGAAGCTTGTAGATTATGAGAAAATAAAGATACTTCCTCCCTTCCCAATTTTAAAAGGAATCCATAGAACCACACAGACAAAAATTTAAGAGTGAGAAGGTAATATGTGCATGAATTCTAGCAACCACCAAAACTGGAAGCATATATTTGGGTAAACCTCTGGTCTTCAGTTGCCTTATCTATAAAATGAATTAAAGAGGCTCCAAAGTCCATCCCAACATATGAAAGACTACCAACCTATAGGACAAACATGTTCTCAAGCTTAACCTATTTCTCAACTAAGTACCAAGGGAAAAAATTAAAACCTTTGCTTACCTATAAAGATGATATTTTTAAAGCCACATAGTTGGGGTGGGAAGGAGAAATGGGGAGAATATTTTTTCCCATGAATTTTAGGAACAAATTTGAGAAAAATATAGAAAAACAGTATAACAATGCTTTTTGGCATCTTTTATAAAATCTAATATCCCTTGTTTAGAAAGATAAAATCTTCTGATACCATCAGCATTCATGAAGTATGGGCTAAGATGTCAGCATACCTTGTTCTCACTCTGAGCACATCCGTATAGAAATTGATTTGTTCTCAAAATTAACACATTTGGCACATCAAATTTGAGAGCATATTTTATTTAGATGATTATATGTTTATTTTTAAGTGTTCTGAAAAGTTATGTGGCAAAATCCTAGCTGCTGAACTTTAAAGAATCTAACATTCTGTTAGTTTATGAGATAAAACACTTGAGAATTTTTTTTAAAAATAGCCAGCTCCATAGCAAAACAACAAATAGCATTTATGTAGCACCTTAAATGTTGCAAAGCACTTTCAAAATATCTCATTTTATCCTCATAACAATTCTGGGAGGCAGGTGTTATTGTTGTTCCTATTTTGCAGATGAAGAAATTAAATTCTATGTCCCACATTTTAGAAAGGGCATTAAAAAAAACAAATGTCAAAGGAAGATAGCAGGAATGATAGGAGAAATGGTAACCATATCAGATGATAATCAATTGATCAAAATAATACTTAGCCTAAAAAACTTAGAAAAGAGGAAAGAGAAGGGAATATGCTTTTTATAAAGCACCTGTTATATACCAGGCAGAAATAACAGATTTGAAATCAATGCTTCTTAACTGCATAATATGACTACTCCCCCAAAACTTAGGAAAGATAGCATCTTTTAAGTATCTGAATGTCTATTATATGGCAGAAAGATTAGCATGACATCAGAGGCAGAACTAGATCAATATAAGGAAAAAAACACCAACCAAAATTAGAACTATCACCAACTAGATTTATTTGCTTCAAGAGGTAATGAGTGAGTTCATCTGGTGCCAAACAGTACAGTGGATAGGACAGCAGAATCGAAGTCAGGGTATTTAAAATCATCAGCAAGCATCATATGTAATGGGGACAAACTACAAACATTCCCAATAAGATCAGGAATGAAACAAGGGTGCCCACTATCACCATCACTATTCAATAATGTATTAGAAATGTTAGCGTTTGCAGTAAGAAAAGAAAAAGAGATTAAAGGAATTAGAGTAGGTAATGAACAAACCAAATTATCACTCTTTGCAGATGACATGATGGTATACTTAGAGAACCCTAGACACTCAGCTAAAAAACTACTAGAAGCAATTCACAACATTAAGCAAAGTTTCAGGATAAAAAATAAATCCACATAAATCATCAGCATTTTTATATATTACCAACAAAGTTCAGCAGCAAGAGATACAAAAAGAAATTCCATTCAAAATAACTGTTGATAGTATAAAATCTATCTGCCAAGGGAGAGTCAGGAACTATACGAACAAAATTTCAAAACACTTTCTACATAAAGTCAGACCTAATCAGTTGGGAAAATATTAAGTGCTCATGGGTAGACACTCTGTGGAGAAGGAAGGAATTTGAGTCCAAAGAAGAACTGGAACTCTTAATTGAACACCAGATAGATAATTTTGATTATATTAAGTTAAAAATTTTTATACAAACAAAACTAATGCAGACAAGTTTAGGAAGCAAGCAATAAAATGGGAAATCATTTTTACATTCCAGGGTTCTGATAAAGGCCTCATTTCTAATATATATATATATAAAAGCCACTCTCCAATCGACAAATGGTCAAAGGATATGAACAGATAATTTTCAGATGAAGAAATTAAAACTATTTCTAGTCATATGAAAAGGTGCTCCAAATCACTATTGATCAGAGAAATGAAAATTAAGACAACTCTGAGATACCACTAGACACCTGTCAGATTGGCTAAGATGACAGGAAAAGATAATGACAAATGTTGGAAGGGATCTGGAAAAACTGGGACACTGATACATTGTTGGTGGAATTGTGAATGGATCCAACCATTCTGGAGAACAATTTGGAACTATGCTCAAAAAGTTATCAGACTAGGCATACCCTTTGCCCCAGCAGTGTTTCTATCAGGCCTATATTTGAAAGAGATTTTAAAGGAAGGAAAGGGACCCATATGTGTAAAAATGTTTGTGGCAGCCCTTTCTGTAGTGGTTAGAAACTGAAAACTGAATGGATGCCCATTAATTGGAGAGTGGCTGAATAAATTATGTTATATGAATATCATGGAATATTATTGTTCTTTAAGAAATGACCAGCAGAATGATTTCAGAGAGGCCTGAAAGACCTCTGATGCTAAGTGAAATGAACAGAACCAGGAGATCATTACACATGGCAACAACAAGACTACATGATGATCAATTATGATGGACGTGGTTTTCTTCAACAATGAGATATTTCAAATAAATTCCAATTATTCATTGGTGAAGAAAGCCATATACACTCAGGGAGAGGTCTGTGGGATCTGAGTATGGACCACAACATAGCATTTTCACACTCTCTATTGATGTTTGTTTGCATTTTGTTTCCTTCTCAGGTTTTGTTTCTTGTAGATCCAATTTTTCTTGTACAGCAAGATAACTGTATAAAAATGTATACATATATTCGATTTGTCATATATTTTAACATAATTAACATGTATTAGACTACCTGCCATCTAGGGGATGGAGGGTGAAGGAGAGAAAAATTTGGAACAGAAGGCTTTGCAACAGTCAATGTTGAAAAATTATCCATACATATGTTTTGTAAATAAAAAGCTCTAATAAAAAAAGGGGGGGGAAATCAAAGTCAGCAAGAACTGGGTTCAAATTCCCACTTCAGTCACTTTTTAGCTGGATGATCCTAGAGCAAGTCACTTAACTTCAATTTTCCTCATTTGTACAATGAGCTCTAGACACAGTGACCTCTTATAAACCATCCAAGTCTAAAATTATGACTCTATGCTCTTTACAATAGTTCTTTCCTCCAACAAGAAGCACACAAGCAGAGGCTAGATGATCACTGTTTAAGAATATTGGAGAGGAGATTCCAAAAATGACCTCTAAGCTTGCAAATTCTATAACTCTAGGACAGATAAAAACCAGTATTCATTAAATACAGATTTTGCTACAGGGAATGTTCTCCCATCATTCTCATTTTCTAAATTATCACTATCAACATCTTCCATTTATTCTGATGTTTTCCTTCATTTCTGTAGCCTCAAAAGATTTCTGCAAGGTTTTGACAGGAATGAGATATACTTTTATACCCTTTCCCATGTTTATTTCTTCATTTGGCACGATCACTTCTAAGCAAAGAGCACAGGGTTGTTTTGTTTTTGTTTTGTTTTTTGCAAGAAAAATAGAATGTAAAGTAGAGAAGGTGGCAAGAGGGGTCTGGGGTTGTTGTGCTTTGCACAAAAGTTATGCTTGGCAGAGCCACAGAATTTATTCTTGATCAAATACCTAGAGGTATTCTGTGTCTAATATCTAGAGGCATTTTTCCAAAGTAAGAGCTAAGATTGCTGCTTCTCTAGTAATCCTGTGAAACAGAGGGGCAATGTTAAACTCATTTATATTTCAGTCTTTCAACTTTGGAATGCTCTCTATTTCTTAATAAGAGGCATTTGTTTTATGCTTGTCTGTACTTGTCAATAAGAATGTTGGATTCAGTACAATATATTAAATTCATTTTAATTTGTCAACTAAAGTTACCCACATTCAAGTCCTTAGATTATCAAAAATCTTAATTATTTGGGATATTTATCAACTCATTAGACATCTCACTGGATCATAGAAGTAACCCTAGGGTCTTGAAGACTGTTACAAAAACTAGAAGATATGTAAATATATAGGTTTAGAGAAAGACCAAGTAGCTGAGTGAGAAAGATTGCACACTGACTAGAAGATAATGAATTTTCCTGCAAAGCAATTCATAAATAACATTTACTAGTATGCAATATTGTGCCTAAGACAGGTATATGAAGATTCTGTGTCAGTTGTTCAGTTGTTCAGTTCCTAGAAGAGGATAAAGCAAAAGGAATAAGCATTTACTATGTCCCAAGTAATGTGTAAGGCATTTTTAAAATATGTAACTGATTCTCATAACAATCCTGTGAGGTAAATGCTATTATTTTGTTCATTTTGCAACTGAGAGGAAGACAGTAATTAAATCACTTTTCATAGATCACATAGTCTGAAGTTGGATTTGAACTCATAGCTTCTTAATCACATATCCAATACTCTATTCACTGGACCATTAGCAAATCTAGTCAGTTGGAAGTAAGGTAGTGCCATAAAAATGAAATTTGAAAGTTGGTAAGATTTTTAAGGGGAAAGATAACAAGTTCTATTATTAGACATCTTGCATTTTGAGCTGCCATTACAACATTCAGATAAAGATGTTAAGCAGGCAATTGACAACTAAGGGCTAAAATTCAAAAGACAGATCAGTATATATGCTTTATAAAACACAATATAAATTTTTTATGATATACATGATCACAACAGAAGAGAACAAGAGGTATGTAAATGTTTAATCTATCATTTACTTTGAAAACACATGACAATCTTTAAATTTTAATTTGCACTATTAACAATTTTTCCATTATTTCATTAAATCGAGACAATTAACAAAATAATAAAGCCAGCCCTGATTTGTAGCATTTGCCCATTTTTGAGGTATAAATGTTCACACTGAAAATTTAACAATTGGCTATCATGAGTCCATTTGAGTTAGTTCCAGCAAACCCTTGGGTTTGGTGATTGGTAATGTAATTGCCTTAATGATCTTTAAAAAAATATTGCAGTTGAACTTGGAAGATATCATAATAATAGTGATTACTAGAATTTAAAATGCTATGGCAATTTAAATACAATAACTCTGTGAGACATCTGCTTCAAAGATTATCTCTATTCTAGTGATGAAGAAGCTGGAACTTGGAGAAGAGACTTGCCTGTAATTACTCAGCTAGAATAAGAACTAGGATCTTAACTTAGGTGACACATAATAGACTTTTTGAGTAGGAGGTAATTTGGTAAGCTATATCCAATCTTCATATATTGAATATAAGGTAACTCAGGTACAAAAAGATTTATCAAATTACCTGTAGCTTTGAATGGTCATTAGCTCCACAGAGAGACTAGCATAGCTAATATAATGCTGTCCTTGGAGCCATGAGGTCCTATGTTCAAATTCCACCTCTCACATTTAATTAGTGATATGCTGCTTAACAAGTCAATTAACCTCTTCAATTCTCTTTTTCTTCACCTGTAAAAATAGGGAGTCAGTTCATATTGCCTCTAATGTCTTTTACAACTCAAATCCATTATACAACAAGAAAGAATAGTCAGGATTGCCAATCTGGTGCTCCTCCCATAATAGTATGGGAAAGTAGGAAGGCAAAAGATTATAATAAGGGAGGGAAGAAGGGGGGGGGGAGATGGTCAAAGTGAAAGCATTTTTTTAAAGTGATAGGGTAAAAGGAGAGAAAGAATGGAACAAACTGGGGTGAGGGGAAATAGGATGGAGGGTTGAATCAGTTCATTTTACCAACAGTGTATTAATGTCTTACTTTTCCCACATCTCTTCCAACATTTATAATTTTCCATTTCCTGAGAATTGTTTAAATCTGCATTTATCCAATCAATAGTGAGTTAAAGCATTTTTTTCATATGGCTATAGATAACTATCACTACTTTATCTTAAAAGTGTTCATATCTTTTGATCATATATCAATTGGGCAATAGTTCTTATTTTTACAAAGTTGACTCAGTTCTCTATTTGAGAATAGAGATCTTTATCAGTAAAATTTGCCTCAATTTTTTTCATAATTATTATTGTTGATTATATTTAACCCCATCCTGTTTCTTCTTATGAAACCCAGTTTGTTCCATTCTCTCTCTTTCCTTTCACCCTTTCTCTTCTTAAAAATGTTTTCCTTCTGACCACCCTTCTCCAATCTACAACCCCTTCTCCTAACTTCTTCCCTTCCTACTTTACTATAGGATAAGATATATTTCTATGTCTAATTGAGTGTGTATGTTATTCCCTCTTTGAGTTAATTATAATGAGAATAAAATTCATGCACTCTCCCTTATCTTGCCCCTTTTTCCCTCTTCTGTAAAAGCTTTTTCTTGCCTCTTTCATGAGAGGTAATTAACCCTACTCTACCTCTTCCTTTTCTTTCTCCGAGTACATTCCTCTCTCACCCTTAGTTTTATTTTTTTAGATATCATCCCTTAACATCTGTGCTCTCTCTCTCTCTCTCTCTCTCTCTCTCTCTCTCTCTCTCTCTCTCTCTCTATATATATATATATATATATATATATATATATATATATATATATTCCTTCTTACTGTCCTAATAATGAGAAAGTTCCCTTTTGTTTGTTTGTTTTGTAAAATAGTATTTTATTTCTCCCAATTACATGTAAAGACATTCATTTTTTTGAATTTTGAATTTTGAATTTTCTTCCTCATATTCCTTCTCCCTAAAACAGCAATTTGATGTAGTTTATGTGCAATCATGTAAAACATATTTCCATGTTAGTTATATTGTAAAAGAAGAATCAGACCAAAAGAAAAAGACATGAAAAAAGTAAAATGAAAATAATATCCTTCCATTTACATTGAATTTTGTTTCTTAAAAGAAGTGAACCCATATGGCAATGAGAAAGTTTTTATGAATTTTAAGTATCATCTTCTTATGTAGGAATATAAACAATTTAACATTAAGTCCCTTATCATTTTGCTTTCCTGTTTACCTTTTTATGTCTCTCTTGAGTCATATTTGAAAGGCAAATATCCTATTCAGTTCTGGTCTTTTCTTCAGGAATACCTGAAAATCCTTTATTTCATTGAATATCCATTCTCCCCCTGAATGTTTATACTTAGTTTTTCTGAGTATTTCTTTATTTTCATCCCTGCTACTTTACCCCCCAGAATATCATATTCCAAGCTCTTCAATCTTTTAATTTAGAAATTTCTTATTCTTTTGTTACCCTGACTATGGTTCCATGACAAATTATTTCTTTCTGGATTCCTTGTAATATTTTCTTTTTAACCTGGTAATACTGTTCATTTTGAGATTTCTTTTAGGAAGTGAATCATAGATTCTTTCTAACTCTATTTTACTCTATAGTTCTAAAAGATCGAGGTTGGTTTCCTTGGTAATTTCTTGAAAGATAATACCTAAATTCTTTTTTTGATTGTGGCTTTCAGGTAATCTAATAATTTACAAATTATCTTTCCTGGATCTATTTTCAAGTTCAATTGTTTTTCCAATGAGATTCAAATTGTTTTCTTTCTTTTTTTTATTCTTTTGGTTTTGTTTGATTATTTCTTGATTTCTTACAAAGCCATTAGCTTCCATTTCTTCCATTAGCTTCTACTTTTTAAGCAAATGTTTTCTTCAGTGAGTTTTTGCACTTCCTTTTCCATTTGGCCAAGTTTACTTTTTAGGAAGTTTTTCTCTCCAGTAAATTTTTGTGCATCTTTTTCCATTTGGTCAATTATGCCTTTTAAAGTATTTTTTGATCATTGATTTTTTGTACCTCTTTTACTATTTGACCTAGTTTGTTTTTATTGTTGTTATTTTCCCCAATTATATGTCAAGAAAGTTTTCAGAATTCATTTTACAAGATTTTGAATTCCAAATTTTTCTTTTTTTCCCCTCCCAAAGGAGGTAGGCAGTTTGATATAGTTTATGCATATAAAATATATTTCCATATTTTACAGTTATAAAAGTACAAACAGATCAGAAGGAAAAAATCATGAGAAAGAATAAAGTGAAAAAATATGCTTCTATATGCATTCTGAGTTCAACATTTCTTTATCTAGTCATGGATAGCATTTTCCTTCACAAGTTGTTTGTATTTGTCTTGGATCATTGTGTTTCTGAGAAGAGACAAGTCAACTATGGTTGATCATCAGACAATGTTATTTATACTGTGTATAATGTTCTCCTGGTTCTGCTCATTTCACTTCATAGTACAAGTGTTTCCTGGTTTTCTGGAATCTGACTATTCATCATTACTTATTGAACAATAATATTCCATGATATTCCTGTATCACAGCTTGTTCAACCATTCTCCAATTGATGGCCATACTTAATCTGTTTTTAAGATATAATTTTCTTCAGTATTTTTATTTCTCTTTTACAAAGCTAACGATTCATTTTTTCATAATTTTCTTACATAACTCTCTTCCTGGATTTTCAAAATCTTTTTTTAGCTCTTCTATGACCTGAAACCAATTCACATTTTTCTTGGAGGCTTTGGATATGGAAGCTTTGACTTTGTTATCTTCTTCTGAATGTGTTTTGATCTTCCTTATCATAACAGTGACTTTCTATGGTCAGAATTTTTTTTCTTGCTTACTTATTTTCCCAGTCTATTTCTTGACTATTAAGTCTGTTAAAGTAAACCTCTACTTCCATGGTAAATGGCACACTGTCCCATTCTTTCGGGATTTTATGGACCTCTTTTCACGGATAACTCTAGAAACTCATAAATTTTCAGTTCTTCTAAGATGGTATGATTGAAGAAGAGGTTTGTTTATTACTCTCCTGGCCTGCACTCTGGTCTGTGAGTGACCATAAACACTCTCTTCTGTCCTAGAATTGTGACAAGGGTTCTGCTCTAACACAGCCACAAGCTCTGGTGTGCTGTGATCTTCCTCACCCTGGGATTGCCATATAGGATGATGACTGAGTTACAAATAAGGACAAAATAACAGTCCTGCCTCAATGTTAGCAGAGACCCCTTTAATTTTCTTCCAACCAAGTGTTCAATTACCTTACCATCTCTGGGTTGAGAGTCTGAGAAGCAACTGCTGCCCATGCTGATTTAGTGGCTCTTAAGGCCGGCTCCTACTTTCTGGGACTGGGTCTTTACTGGCATGGTCTACACTAAACTGTGCTCCACTCTCAACCAGACATTTCCTGCTGAACTTCTAAGTTATTTTTAGCTAGAAACTCATTTCACTCCATCATTTTGTGGGTCCTGCTGCTCCAGGAATTGTTTTATGATATTATTTTTTAATATTAATAGCTTTTTATTTTTCAAAATATATGCAAAGATAGTTCACAACATCCACCCTTGCAAAACCCTATGTTCCAAATCTTTCTCCCCTCATCCCCACTTCCCTACTCCCCTAGACAGCAAGTAATCTTATATAGGCTAAATGTGCAGTTCTTCTAAATGTATTTCCACATTTATCATGCTGTTAAAGAAAAAAAAACAGATTAAAAGTGGGGAAAATGAGAAAGAAAAAAAAAGTTAAAAATACTATGTTGTGATCCACATTCACTTTTCATGGTCCTTTCTCTGAATGCTCTATCATGTCTATTGGAATTGCCTTGAATCCCCTCATTATTGGAAAGAGCCAAGTTCATCACATTTGATCATCACATAATCTTGTTGCTGTGTACAATATTTTATTGGTTCTAGTCACTTCACTTAGCATCAGTTCATGTATATCTTTCCAGGATTTTCTGAAATCAACTTGCTCATCATTTCTTATAAAACAAAAATATTCCATTACATTCATATACCAAAATTTATTTAGCCATTTCCCAACTGATAGACATTCTTTCAGTTAATTATATAATTTAAAAGTTATTGAAAGGGTTTGGGAGAGAATTCAGGTGAGATCATTTCCTTTGCCATCTTGGCTCCATGCAGGTTTTGACCATCAAGAGACAAACAGCTCTAGAGGATAATATGGTGGTTATAAATAATCTCTTTTTGAAGAGGTTCTTTTATTTTTAATAATCATCCAAAATCAATTTTTACTTCAACCCCAAAAAATTAGTTGCTCAGCATTTATTATGTACCTCCTTTGTGCCAGATACCATGCTAGGCATTGGGGATCCAAATAAAAAAATTAATAATCCTTATTCTTTAAGAGTTTATATTTTAATGGTCACACACACACATATATATATGTAAGTGTATGCCAAACAAAGTCAAAGAGAGTACTCAAAAATGATATTCTATGTGTTTAGAAGAATTATACATATTTAACATATATCAGATTGCTGTTTTGAGGAAGGGGAAGGAAGGGGAAGCAGAAAACATTTGGAACACCAGGTATTTCAAAAGTGAATGCTGAAAACTATCTTTGCATATTTTTGGAAAAATAAGATATTATTAAAATAGTACTCTAAAACTGTATTCTTTTTTTCCCATGCTTCTTTTGGAAGACTTGCTTGTTTTGGAAAACATTTGCTATAATATGAGTGCTTTCTTCATAAAGCTTTTGAAGAGAATCAATTTCACAACATCAAGTTTAGGCCCTGGAATGCACATGCTATTATTGAGTAAAAACCAGATATTTATCCATTATGACTGCCCATGCTGCTTTCAGCTTATTCTCATTATCATGAAGCAAAGTAAACACTTTGTCTCCTTAGCTTCTATAAGACTTCATCTATTTTACAGCCAATATACTCTCTAGCATATATATTCTCAATCAGTACAATGTTTTTTTGAAAAACAGCAATATAACTAGCTGAAGTGTACTCAACAAGTTAATAATTTCTTCCGCCCACACATTTATTCACTAAAAATGCAACTAGTCACAGTCATTTGTTGATTTTTTCCCCTTTGGCCTAGAATATTTTGCTCATTGATATTCGGACTCCAAAAAATAGGTTTACTCAAAGAATGTCATCTGGGCAAACCACACATATATATATTTATATTTATATATATGCATAGTTATTTGGCTAGTTTTTTCTCATGTGTTTGTATTTACATATCTATATGTTCTGTCCTTGGGAAGAATATTATGCATTGGGCCCATATTATAGGTTGCTTAAGATTTTTTTTAATTTTAATAGTATTTTATTTTTCCAAATACATGCAAAGACAGTTTTCAACATTCATCTTTGCAAAACATTGTATTCCAAATTTTTGTCCCTCCTTCCCTTCAATCCCCCTTCTCTAGACAGCAAGCAATCCAAGATAGGTTAAACATGTGCAGTACTTCTAAACATATTTCCATATTCATTATGCTATGTAAGAAAAATCTGATCAAAAGTTGGAACGAGAAAGAAAAAAACAAACAACAAAAAGATAAAAATACTATGCTTTGATTCACATATATTCTCCATAGATCTCTCTCTAGAAATAGATGGCAGGAAGATTTTGTCACAAATTTGATGACAGCTGCTGAGTCTTTTCCTAATCTCTTTAGTGTATCTTTATTATTTATTATCATTATAATCCATAAATATTTATTATGCACATATGTTCTCACATAGATTGCAGTCTAATTATAGGTCTCAGGACCTTTGCAGAAACTGTTATAATAGAACAATGGACTTGGAATCAGGAAGAGCAGTTCAAATTTAACTTCAGATACTTTGTAATCCTGGACAAATCACTTTACCTCTGCCTATCTCAGCCTCCACACCAGTTAAAATTGGGGTTATGATAGCACTTGTTTCACAAGGTTGTTTTAAAGATCAAATGAAATAATATTTGTAGAGTCTGGCACATAGAAAGTATTTAATAAATGCTTGTTTCTCTCCTTCCTTCCTAGTAGTTGCAAGACAATAGGTGATACTTTTTCACAGTCTGACAGGCAAATAACCCTGGGGAAGCTCTCACATATGAATCATAGTAGGTTTAATTTGACAATAACCTACCCTATCAATGCACAGATAAGCAAATGAGCCACAATATTCATGCCAGTGTTTGCTTACCAGGGGTTCTTTGTAGTGCTTTAACAAGGAGGGCATTCAGCTAATAACAACCCATCCTGAATGGCTAGTTCCTTTTTTTCCCTCCATCCCATGCTTGTGCATCTATATTTTTTCCATCCCACAGAGACCACATTAAAAAAATCGAGACAG
The DNA here is from genome assembly GCA_023553655.1 of Myrmecobius fasciatus. NCBI lineage: Eukaryota > Metazoa > Chordata > Mammalia > Dasyuromorphia > Myrmecobiidae > Myrmecobius > Myrmecobius fasciatus. Next base: position 380,041 of record JAJPUD010001666.1, on the reverse strand, counting down.
TTAAGTCATACAGGCAAATATTAGCTATATATAAGAGATCTGATCATTGTATGTACCTATATCTCTGATTGTATTTGCTCTGCATATGTCTTATATGTACTTATTTACATGTTGTCTCCCTTCCCCATTAGAATATAAGGAAAGAAATATTTTTTTTTAATTTCATGATATTCCCAATCTTTAACACAATGCCATCTACCTACTAAGTGCTCAATAAAAGCTTTTTGATTGACTGACTCAGTGCCTTCTATGGGCAAGAGTTAGAAACAAAGAAAACCAAAACTTCTGGATTAAAATTGACAAAAACAAGACTGATCTTGTCAATCACTTACTCAGAAATCTCAGTTTCCCTATTGACTATAAAATAACATACAGTCTTCAGTTCAGTATCTGAAGTCCTCCAATGTTACACCTCAGTTTCCCTGTCTCAGTTTCCCTGAATTGTTCTGCTTCAATTTCCCTGAATTTTTCTGCCTCAGTGGCAATCCCCCCTTCCTGGCCATTAGGACTGAGATAATTAGAGCTGGGAGTTCTGGCCATTAATATTCCAAAGAGTTATAAAACTCCAGATGGCTTATCTCAAATACTTAAATGAACCCCCCTCTCTTACTGGTCTCAGACTCAATGTCTCCTAGATTCCTTATCAGAATTTCCTCCCTACCCCCAACCTGTCAGAACTGAATTTATGTCCTTTCCTGGAACTTCTATCCCCCCCAATGCTCTAATCCAGCTTGCCTTTGTTTCCCTGATCATTGGAGCCCTCTAAGAGTCTCTGGAATCCCTTGCTCATCACTAGATACTTTGAGATAAGTACAATCCAGCCAGCTGGCTAATATGGCTGCCAGTCCAAACTCTCCACTATTAAAATTATTAAAAATCTTCAATCTCTATCTTGCCTCAGTTTCTCCAGCATTACATTTGGAGAGCCCAGCGAGATATGAGATCTGAGAGCAGTATTAGAGATTAGAGACCATCAAGTGTCTGCCTGGAGCCTTGGAGGGACTGGGTCTGGGCTCTTTGTTTGAGGGAGGCCGGTCCTCTGGCTTATTCCAAAGTCCCTGGAAAAGAGCAGTTTCAGCTGCAGCAAGAGCTCATTGTGGACACCTCCATTAGGCCACAGCAGAGTCTGTTTAAAACCCCTGCAAGGGTAAGTTTCTGCCTTTTCTGCTGTCTGTTTGCTAGCATTCTGTTGGTCCCCAGAAATAAAAAATTATATAGACTGATGAGCTATAAATAATCTGGGAGGCATCAGTAGGATGCTATGTGATGCCATCTGTTCTGAGTATCTTAGTAAGATACAAACCTGGTCTGAATATGTCTTTGGACAATACATCTGGGTGTCTTCAGACATAAATTTGGGTGCTTTTTAAAGCACTGTTTGGTTCTGGGTGCTTTTGAGCACGTCTGGGTGTCTGTTGGCACAAATCTGGGTGTCTTAGGACACAAATCTGGGTTCTGGGTATGCTTTTACATCTGGGCATTCTCTGTGATGGCAGAGAACACACCAGACTGGAGTTTGGAAGCCTATTTAAAAGACTCAATTTGAATTTCTGAGAGTGAGACATTGTTAATCTGAAAATTCCCCTCATTGCATTCCTGAGAATAGCAGGAGTTTGCCGCTAGCTTGTGTGTGTTAAATGTTGCATCTCTGTGGTCCGTGTTTGTGAATTGTCCAGCTGTTTTGTTGATTTAAGGAGTTCTGTAAAGTTTTAAGAATAATGATTGAGAAATTTGTCAGTTGGTCATTTCAATGTTGCAAAGGTGCTTAGCATAAAAAAAAAAGCTTGTGGTTTTTAACTTCTTATTGAACTTAATTGTAATCTGCAATAATTTGAAAGTAAAAGGAACAGAAAAACTTTGGCAGAAAACTTTTTTTTCCCCTGAAAAGCCTGTTAGTGGAAGAAGAAAAAGAAAGAGGGCAATAAAAACCTTATCTGATTCAAGTTGCAGCTCTGCCTGGGGAGAGGTAAGAGAGGGAACAAAGGAAGCTGATGTCAATTAGCTTTGGAGAAAAAACAAAAGAAAACTTGGGGAAAAAAGTTTCTGAGAGCCAGTTTAAAATATATATACATATATGTGGGGGGCAGCTAGGTGGTGCTGTGGATAGAGCACCAGCCCTAAAGTCAGGAGGACCTGTGTTCAAATCTGGTCTGGGACACTTAAAACTTTCTAGCTGTGCGACCCTAGGCAAGTCATTTAACCCCAACTGACTCAGCAAAAAATGAAATATATGTGTGTGTGTGGATGTATATATGTGTGTGTGGATGTATATGTGTATATAATCAAATGGTAATTCAATTTAACTGAAACATTCAATTGGAATTTAGAAAACTCACTTAAGTGAAAAAAAGTCATATCCTTATGAGCTTATTGGTCTGATGACTTTTGGGAACTTAGTTTTTAAAGTGATACTGTGATTCTGAAATTCTGGGAGATAATTACTGTTGCCTTGTGCATGCTAGATCATTTATCCTGGGCATAAGATCTTAGAAATTTCTTTGAATATTGAACCTTTACTGCTGAAAAAAAATATTTTAAAGCTGTACTTGATTTGATTCAGTTTAATAAGAGCTTATTAAAACAAAGTCCTGATAACTTACTTGAAGAGGTGACATACCCCTGATTAGATGAAGTATGTTACCTTCTGAAACATATTTTGGGTAATTTGTAAGCATTATAGGTCATGCTTTAATTTTTTTCAGCTCTGCTGAACATGTGTGTGAGTCTTTTGGAGTTATTTAACTATTAATTATATTGTGAATCTTAAAAGTTTTGAAGGAAAGGGGAAAAAAGGAAAGGAGAAAAGAGGTGATTTTACATGAATCAGATAAAGATTGATTTGTAGAAATGATTGACAGTTTGAATCATTTCAAGAAGGAAGAGAGAGAAATAGTATGCTGTAGTCAGAGAGGAGAAGGGGAAAGACAGTATCAGGAAGGTATTTGGGAGGAAAGAGAGACAAGGGAAAAGCAAGTCAGAGAAAAGAAGAGTTAAGTTGAAAAAAAAAAAAGAGAGACAAGTCATTTAATAGAAGAAACTTGCCATTGGAAGAAGAAAATATACTGGCTGGCTAAATCCCTGAGAAGGATTTAGCCCCTAAAAGTTAATTATAAAGAGAAGTGGAGTGGGGGAGAGAGAAGGTATCTTTTGGCTTCAAAGGAGAAAATTCCCTTTCCCTCCCCCCCTTACTTTTACATGGTATTAATTGATTGCTTATTTATTTAACGGTATAATGGTCTCATTGTTTGAGGAATATTATAAAAATGTGATCTATAATTTGATAGGGGTATTTCCAAAGGTTTAATTGATATTTTTAAAGAATCTTTCAGATTTTTTTTATATGGAATTAGGATATTCTGTATGAGTTTTAATTGATTATATTGAGTCATCTTGAGATTGTGCCCATTATTTAAAGGGCCTCTGAGAATAATAGTTTTTGCCTTTGCCCCTTTGAACATGTTTCTGTTATGGACAATAGGCAATTTAGGATTTCTCTATGTATTGGACATTTTTAGGAGCAAAATGATTTATATAATGTTCACCTTATAAAACATCTATTTACATATGAAAAATAAGCTGTGAACTTTCTGGGACAAATCTCTTACTGTTATCAATATAAGGTCATGTTAAATACCTGTTTAGGATCCATCTAACATTTTGGTTAATGGGATTTGTTATTGGAGGTATAATTTCTTGGGCCTGTAACTAATATTTGGGAGTTTTAAAGCTCCATCTTCTGGGACAATTACCTAGAGTAAAACTGAGTTAAAGCTACTTTATCCTGTGTCCTGTATGTGCTGAAGAATCAGTTTTGACTGATTGTATTATGTTATAGTCATGTCTCTATTTTTCCTCCGGTGACTGATTTCTATGATCAGAGCAATAGTCAATAGAAACTATTAATGCAATTCAATTATGCCATACCTTGCTGTTTCCAATTTACTTACTATATGTGATCATTATATCCTAAATGCTTAGGCAAATGAGTATTTAGCCTGGTCATCTATCTGTTACTTGATATTTTTGTCTGTAGGTATTCAGGTCTTTAAAGGTTTCTGTGAGACCTAATTGTAATTTTTGTTTATTGGGACTATAGCTGATAACCATTTTCCTGTCCTGTGAAACAAACTTGTTTCCTTACATGGGAAACTGCTAGCCAGTCTATGCTGGCTTCTCCATATTTTGTAGCAGTCCTTGTCAACCAGTCCTTCTATCTCAGACTGTTCTAATCTTTATTTGTTAGATTTGCTTTTTTGTTCTAGATTTTGGTCAAGTTACAGCCATACTCACCTGTTTATGGGACCTAGATCAGCTTACTGGCTGCTTTCAACACACCACATCCCTCCTGGAATAGTCAACTCTTTCTCCATTCTCAACAGGAAACAGTTTTAGAAGATGAGACTATTGACCCTGCCCCTAATGGACTTTGAACCTCATTGATTTGTGGGGAACTGAAAGTGGTTGATGAATGACTGTTAAATTCTGACTGAGTCCCCTATTACTGTATTTAGGATTTAGGATGAAAAAATGTTGGGTAACTGTTGCTGTACAGGATGCTTATAGTTTGGATCTGCATTATTTAATTGATTACAATGTTACCTGCAGGATATGTAATTGTTTGATGGATATTTGTATAAGTTCCAAAGTGGAAAAACTCCTCCTGTACTAGTCTGTTATGTATAGGAACTTTAATTCATTTTCAGGACTTATGTGTGAGGTGGCTACTTAACAATTGGAGCCCTATTTACTTCTCCTTGGATGATTCCTTCAGTAACACAAAGGAGGAAGATAAGAGATAAGGGACCAGGAAAGCTAGTGGATTTTTTCCTAAAAGTACTTGAAGGAATGGGGACCCCTCATGCCACTATTTTCCTACTCACTTGGCCTCAGGCCACTTCTGCCCCAGCCCTAACTCAGCAGTTTAAATTGGAAGCCCTTCTAGCAGTCCATTTTTCTGCCTGCTTGGTTTGTTATTTAAATCCCAACTGGACTGTGATTGCTGGTTCTGCTTTAACTTTGAACCCCCTTATTCTGTTGGAATTGCCCTGGCAGACTCTGTTTCTGAGACCATTTTCTGATTACTGGCAGTCTCTCTGACCCACTTCTCCAGTCCTGTAACCCCAGTTACTTAATTAGTACTTCAGCATCCTGCAAGAACTTTGCAGTTTGGATATCAGGCCTCTGAGTTCGTGGTTTGCCTGCCTCGATGTTCTAAGTGTGCATATTCTGATCTGGATCCTTTCCATAGCAGCGATCCCCAGCCTGTCTGTTCTTCTGGGAAGGGACAGGTGGAGCAATTTAGGGACTCACCTTCCCCCTTGTTGTCTCTGAGGGCCATGCAGTGTCCCTCCTAGAGGAGCTAGCACAGCTGCCTTGGGCACTGCTGCTCCCTCTGCAAGCAGAGGCTGAGTGCACAAATGACTGCAGACCTAACTCACATTGAATTGTCCATCTCAAGGTGGATTCCCTGGCTGAGCTGGTGCTCCAGAAATGCAGAGGACCTGACATGCTTGCAACCGGGAAGCCTCTGGAAGGCTAACAGCTCTGGGATTATCAGGGAAATACTTGACTTCACCATAGGTCCTTGTACCTTTTCTAATTTTATTTTGGTTTATCTGCTCCAGGTAGGGTCATCAAAATCATGGTGCTGAGACCCTCCAAAATAATTCAATAATTTGAATATTCAGAAGAGAGAGTGTGCAATGTTATGCCTCCTTTCCTTGTCTGAGTTTCCCTGAATTATTCTGCCTCAGTGGCAACCCCCCTTCCTGCCCATTAGGACTGAGATAATTAAGGCTGGGAGTTCTGGCCACTAGCATTCCAAAGAGTCATAAAAGTCCAGATGGCTTATCTCACATACCTAGATGACTCCCTATCTTTCTGGTCTCAGACTCAGTGGCTCCTAGCTTCTTCCTAAACTTACCAGAATTTATGATCCTTCCTCCATACCCCCAACCTGTCAGAACTGAATTTATGGTCCTTTCCTGGAACTTCTATCTCCCTAGTGCTTTACCCCTCCTTGCCTTTGTTTCTTTGATCACTGGAGCCCTATAAGAGTTTCTGGAATCCTTTGCTTATTGCTGGATACTTTGAGACAAGAGTCTTATCCATCCGGGTGGCTAATATGGCTACCAGTCCAAACTCTCGATTATTAAAATTATTAAAAATCTCTAATCTCTATTTTACCTCAGTTTCTCCAGCATTATACAATCCAGGTCCCACCTACTTTTCCAGTCTTACTGTGCTTTATTTTTTTTTTGCATTCCACGTATTTCATCCAAAATTGTCAAATTAGCTATTCCGTCATGGAATACTGATTCTCCTTCCTTTATGTGTTTGTACAGATAATGTGTCCTTTATGTCAAGAATGGCATCCAGCAATGCATTTACCTAATAAAATTCTGCCTAATAAAATTCTTTCAATGTACTTTCAGCTCAGATGCCAAATCCTGACTTTTCAGACCCCATTCCCTTTCCCATTTTTAGGGTTTTCCCTCTTGAAATAACTTTATATCACTTTGTGCATATTTTTAATTCATTTATCTGTGAATCCACTTATGTATTATATCCATCCAAAAGAATATAAGCTCTCTGAAGACAACAGGCAAGTTTGATTTGAGTTGGGTTTTGTTTTTTTGGTTTGTTTTTGTCGTTATTGGTTTTGTTGTTGTTCCTTTATTTTGTATTCACATACTCTAGAGTGGTACATATAGAATGCTTAATAACTATTGAATTAAATTGGCCTTCTGGTTTCTACTTCAGCTAGTAGAGTTCCTTATCTAGGAAGGAGTGAAAGGGAGAAAGAAAGATTTTCATTTTGGAATGATGTGGCTACAGAAGTTTGATGCTCCTGAGTGACAATGTCTGCATGCATGTTCCAACACTCATGTTTTCAAAAAAGTCATATGTGCCAGCTGGAACTACATACTTCCCAGGGTTTTAAATATAGGCACAGAAAACACCTCAGGGTTTGGGGGACAAAGGCTTAGTCAAGAAGTAAATAACAGCTTTGTTCATAACTATACCATGCCCTCTGGGACAATGACACAGTATGGGGGTTAGCCCCCTCTTCTGCATATGTGTAGGGTTGCAAGTTGATGAGAGGAAGGTCGTATACTTTGTTAAACACTCACATGTCCATCTCAAGGGGACAATTTTTTTTGCTGCAAATCTTCATTGTCAGGATATAAAGGATAAAGGAAACAGCTTGATAAATTCTCCAAATTTAGTACTTTCCAACAGAAAGTCACCTAGTACATATCACCAGGAAACTGCTTATAGGACAAGGCTATATGGTGAGAAAAACTGGGAACAATGACTTCCCACAAAATGACTGCAGCCAGAACACTCTGCCCCAGTTGGACCACTTAATTATGCAAGGAGATTTAATAAAATAGAGGAACACAAAAAGAGGAGATTAATAGGTAAAGTTTCAAAGAAAGATCTAAAGAATCATATAAAGAAAATCTTTTAAAGGCATTATAAGACATAGGCTCTAGTCTACAAATAAATTAAAAATCTAAATACAACTAGGAAGAAAAAGAAATAACAGTGTGGCTCAAAGGAATATTAATACTGTGATGATAATTTTTATAATAGAATATATTAGGTACCAAATACCAGAGGAAAACAAATTTGGCAATGGTCTAATGGCAGGGTATTTAGACTGCTAGGGCTGGAGTCAGTAAATGCTAAATTCAAATCTGGCCTCAGGCACTTCCTAGGCATCACTTAACCCTGTTTGCCTTAGTTTCCTCATTTATAAAATGAACTGGAGAAGGAAATTAAAACCACTTCAGTATTTTTGCCAAGAGAGCCCCAAATGAGGTTACAAAGAGTTGGAGATGGCTCAAATTACCAAACAACAAGTCCATCAGCTGTTTGAAATATGCCTATTAAATATTATTCCCTCTGACTAACAGAAGGTACTCTAAATAGCTCTAAGTAGAGCTAGAAAGAACCCTGGTGTTTATCTAATCCAATCCTTTAGTTTTTGACTTCAAATAGTGTCCTTTCCATTGCACCATCCTGCCACTAATACTAATTTAATTTCCAAAGTAAAGTAGCATAAATGAAGGGTTGGAAAAGAAAAAAAGAAATTTAACTATAGCTTTCAATAGTAGGGGGAAAAAAAGAGGAGGCGAAGAAAGAGGAAGAGGAAAGGAGGAAGAGGAAAGGAGAAAAAGAAGATGATGATGATGATAATGATATATTGATCCAGAGGAAATACAATTCTCCCACACCAACTATAGACTTTAGTGCAATGGATCTTGATTATCTTCTATTGCTTGTACTTATTCATAAAATGAAGTACAAAGCTAAAATCACTTTCCCAATAACTCAAACCTAAATACAAAGTGAGTCTAAATTACCAAGTTAATAGTAGCAAGAGTAAATTATTAGAATTGTCAAAAATACTTCTCTTTGCATTGTGGGCATAATAAATTAGGGGAAAAGCTTTCAGATGGAAGAGTAGGAAAAGTGAATATAGAAGGGAAAAGAATCAAGGAAATGATTCAAGTAATAACCTCATTCTCCTTGCTTGTATTTGTATTTTCAAATCTTAGTGTAATACCTGGAATATAATAAATGTTCTTTTCTTTTTCCTTCCTCTCCTTTCTTCTTTCTCTCACAGTCTCCCTTCCTTCCTTCCTTC